>MU107135.1:0-65314 GCA_012274485.2 Sinapis alba | reverse complement strand
CCCAATGATAGTATTAAACCCGAAAAGAAGCCTAAAAACAGAACTCCTTTAAAATGAGTCATCAAAACGATTGGTTGTTGGAGAGGAAGCTAGCCAGAATTGATGCTTTTGCGTAGACATAACCGGGTTGTTGTCTAGAATGTATGGATATGGTTCCTCACTTTCGGTCCATGAAAGCGATGATAGAAGGCAGCGATTTGAAGTTTGACTAAGATCAAATGACGTGGTTTATTTGATTCGGAAAAAGAAAGAGAACAAACAAAACACAAGCACGAAAAAAAAGAAACATGTGAAAGCATAAAATAAAATAAATCAAGAAACTAGATCGGTCCAATACACATGAAAATTTCGAAAATGCATAAAGTAAGCTAAAAGCCTATCTACATTAGACATCACTGTCATTCTCACTTTTCATGAACAACAAAACAAAATTGAAAACTCAATCGATTAGAAGAAGATTATTAAACAAAGAAAACAAAGTCTTTAAGATTGATGATGTTCATTCATAAAGAACATTAGTGCTCTGATAATACTGATACTTAACAAAAAGAGGACTCTTAACGTGTAGAAGGAGTCATGAGATTCAATCCAAGATCTGACTTATCCAACACAAGTCGAGTTTTGCTACTTTGATCTGAGAGATGATGTGATCTCTTCTTGGAAGAAGCCAACGAAACTCCAAAAAGCTTCGTCTTTCTCGTATTACAATCCTGATTAGTGTCATCTTCAAGAACAGTAATGGAGCTTTGAGAGGTAGGAGGAGAGTGATTAGGGACAGTGGCATTATTGTAATAATTGATTGAAGGAGGAGGGGGAGGTTTCTGTAGGAAAGAGTTACTCGGAGCGACAGGCTTGACATGATTCTGAACAAAGTAGATAATGTCGTTGTAGAGTTTCTTCATATGAGCAAGCTCCGACATCAACACCGTGTTGCTCCGCCGTAGCCTCTCGTTTTCTTCGGTTAATAAAACGACTCGCGCGTCGACGGTGGTGGGGACTACACGTGGTCTCGGAGAAGGCGATTCACACCAGTAATGGTCGTCCATTGCGGCGGCGTCGACACGAGGTGATAAAGGGTAGAAAGAAGCGCCGCCGGAGAATGGAATCTGCGGCGGAGTGATGAACGGAGAGTGTTGGTTTGGTAACATCTGAGAAGTTTTTCTCCGGTGAATCTCGCAGAGTAAATGCTTTTCTCCTCGTTTGAAAAACTCGTTCGCGAACTCCCATCTGTCTGGAACAATCTTTCTGAAACCCTATAAACAAGATCTCAGACAAATTAGTTTTGTATAAAGATTGTTTCTTTACAAAACCCAAATCGTAATGTGCACTTATTACGTAAGTGTTGAGCTGACGAACGAAGCTAGAGAAGTTGTTGTGTTTGAAGTAGTTAGGAAGAAGGTCACGAGCGAACTCCGGTGGTCGCCAAACGATGAAAGTAGTGTCATCGTCTCCCCAAGAAACGACATGATCCGTCGCGGGATCGTCCACAAGCTGATACGTTTTGGTCAGAAACGGTGCAGGAACTGCCTTTCCTTGACCTTCCACCATTAACTGTATTCTTTCTCCGGCGCCTCCACCACCGTAACCATAGCTATTCTCCACCATTAAAGAAAGAGAAGGGAGTGAGAGAAAGAGAGAGAGACGGTTGTGTTTGTTTTGTATCGGTGGGGTTGGATAAAAATGGAGCCTGAGGCGGTACTCTAGTACTGAGTAGTGAGTGTGTACTATTTTCTGTTTTGTTTTTCTGCTTTTTATTTATTTTGAGGTTATAGATCGTACGTGTGTATCTGTCCTCATGTGTAACTACTATTAATTAGTATTTTTTTTTGTTTATATATTTTTATTTTATAATAATGTATGGATATTTCCCCTGGTATGTATATATGAAATTGGAAGAAGACCTGTGTGATCTTATTTTTGCATGCCACCAAACACATGCACACAAATAATGTTGGTTACAAAATGAGGTGGTAAGAACATCTTTATTGTAAGTAAGTTCTCAAAGTGAGGTTCTAAGAGCATCATTAGTGATAAATCTTTCAAAATGAATTTCTAGAGATTTTTATATCATTATATACAAAATTATCTGATTTTATGATTAAAGAAAATGCGATCCCCTTTTGTTATCCTCTTCTCCCCTTATATAGACGAAACATCTTTGTCTCTGTCCTAGACTTGGTTTTAAAAAGCGATCGCTTCCCTAGCCATGGCGCATGACGAGGTGTAGCGGTGTACTCATCGCATTACCACCGCAAAGCCATGCGAGACACACATGGCGCTCGCTTTTGAGCGCATTACTATTAGTTCTAAGTCCCCTCTAGCTACGCCCCATTGATTCTTCTTGAACCAACTTGGTTTTTACGTATCTAGGTTACTAAACCAACTTCGGTTAACACGTAAGCTGTGCCGTCTAATATAATCTATCGGCAAACCTAATCCAGTCTACTATATTATAATTATACAACCTCTAAATTTTTCATCAGCTCTTTCTTTATTGTTCTTCACTCTATTCGCTGCCTTAGCTCTTCTTTCCTTTTACTGGTTAGTTCCATGTTCTCATATACTATATTTTCTTATCAAGCAAAACTTTGTATCATAATGTAGAGTTTTAGGTTTTCTAGTTCTGCTCTTTTAGATTTTAGTACTTTTGAATTGGATTTTTGGTTTTAAGGTTTTATACTATCAATGGAATTGGTGTTTTGGTTTTCTTTTTATTGTCTTTATCAATGGCATAGCATAACTTAGAGTTAGAAATAGATCATTAGTTCATTCTCGTTTTGCATGTGTGTTACACATGGCGATCGACTTGCCATCGCCATGGCGCTTGGCGAGAGTCGAGCACCTCATCGCTTTTGTTCGCCACACGCTATTTAAAACCCAGGCCCTAGATTAGTTTTCTCTAATAGGTTTTATCTCGCTGGGCAAAGCAATTGGACCGACAAGCCAAAAGTTTAAGCCGGATGCGTTTAGTTGTTCATGTTAGTTGGCTAAAACTAGTCTTGAGTCGAGTCAATACACCTACTCTTGGTTCGCCAAACCTAACCGGTACTCTAAAAGTCATGAACCACATCTACTATCTCATGGATCTTGTGAAAGAATGTAATTCACCTCCTACAAACCATTTGCTTCATAATTTTTTTTTTCTTAATTCGGAGATTCCTCAACCAAAGTCAGATAAGCTGTTAATGGCTCCTTTCATTTCCGATCTCAAAGACGTTTCTTTTGGTTCATCACTTGCTTACTATGGGAAAAAAAAATCATTTCCTTGCTTTTTTAGCATGCATTGATGGATGTTCCGGAGAAATGTATATGCTCCGCTGCTATATTATTGGACATGATACACCAGTATAAAACATTCACTTCAACATCTGCGTGACAAGGAAAAAGTAAGATATGGATTTACACATTTAAAAAAGAGTAGAAAAAAGAAGATGAACATATGATTTCTACCTAAGAAAAATGTTAACCGAATCAAACTATCAAAACCTAAGGCTGGATAAAATATTCGTAAGTTTTAATTTAATTTATTATTTTTTTGTTTTGAAAAAAAAAATATGGATATCTGTAATTCTATGAAAAATAAATATAAATATGTAATATCTATAAAAAAATAAAACAAATCACAAATTATAATATTTTTAAGAACAAATATCTGATTTCATCCGTTATATGCACATATATACATAAATTTAAAGAATTTTACTATAACTTATATAACTATTATATTTTATATAAGTTTTATAATTATTTTAATTAAGGTTTTATACTAGTTATTAGAATTTTTTTAAAAAGTAAATATTTTTATTTTTGTTATAAAATTTTATTAGTTTGTATTATTTTGATTATTTATTTATTTTTATTTTATTTGTACATATCAAATCAAATATTTGGTAAAAAAAAAAATTGGGTATCCGAGATTCAAATAACCGTGTGGTGACAAATAAAATCGGATTTCAATAATTGATTATGCAGTAAAATGGATTAGATCACGAATACTTCCAAAAACCGGATATTCAATATGTATCCACCCCTAATTAAACCTCTAGAATGGTAAACATGATGACCATGGAAATTTTACCTAATATAAAGATAGATAAACATGTCAACTGCAAAAACAACCAGAGCAGGTAGTTGCAAAGAGAAAAAAAGAAACACTAAATTTATCTGAATTGGAAAAGAGATAAAGAGATATAAGTTATTTGTTATTATATATCATTTATTTCTGAACCTTTATTTATTTTTTATTTTCACAAAAAATAATTGCATTATAAATATTAATTTTAATTTCAGTATTAAAACTAGTGTAAATTGCTAATTAGGTTGATCTAGTCATTTCACATATATTTAAGTGTAGTTTTCAAAAATAATAACAAATGGTGTAGGCTTCATAATACAATATCATCCTAAGGTATTTTTAAAATTTTCTCAAATATATATTTTAAATTAAACTATATACCTTATAAAATATATAAATATTTTAATTATGAAATTTTAGAAATATGTGTTATACTTAAGTTGGTAAAAATAAATATTCTTACAATTTTAGTTTGATCAAATCATGCAAATATATTTTCATATATTTGTTATTATTAAAAATATTGAAACTTATTTATTAAAAAATGTTTATAAAAATTTCATTTGTGGAGCACGCGGGTTATTATCTAATACAGATATATAATGTAAATGATTTGAATGATCATCAAATGATTAAGCTTTGTATCAGAAAGGAAATATCATGGATGTCAATTGAGTAGTCTATGGGTGTAACTGGTAACCATGATAAGAATATTAAGAACGGATAGGAAAAGAATGAGTAAGAATAAAATTTTAGAAATGATGAGGAATGATGAGAATGAATGAAAGGGAAAACCTATTCTTCATGAATGGTAAAAAATTTAAAGAATATTGAGGAATGTAGTGTTCCTGTTCATTTCTTTGGTTACCATTCAAAGTCTATATATTAACCACGGTAAAGAGTGATTCTAATTGAATGATTTTAACTCTGTTTTTATTAACGACAAACCTATTCACTTGATTCATTGCCACACAGTGTTTCTTTACTTTTACGTTTACTGCCTAATTTTTATTTAATTTGTTTTTAAGAACCAAATTTAAATATTATAAAGACAGATGTAAAAAACGAGTTTTTCAAATTCTTATCATAACAGCTTTAACAGCTTCAGTGGAATATAATAAAATTATACGCTCATATTTCATATTCACGATGTATAACTTTTCAATTATTAACGATGATGTACTAGTCCGTTCAATAAACTGTTTGGCGATAACATTCCATGAATCTGTAACTATTTCAATATAACACAATATATTTTTTCGACTTAAGCCTTTCAAATTAAAAATATAACGTTTATAAAATAAGGTTGAAAAACCTTATAGCGAGAAAAAACTTGCATGAACACACTTCATGAATAAAATCATATGATGCCTATAAAACTACTAAGGCATAAAAGAGATGAACCAAAATGAGATAAGAGAAGTGGTTAGCGAGTGATACCACGACCACAACGGCCATGTTTATCTTTCACTTGCACTGTTTTCCATTCCAAATCCTGGTACTTGATAGGAGTTTTGTCTCTCTCCCACCCCTTGTCAAACCGAGCGAGATTATTGGCTCATTGTCCGCTTCATCCGCATCGTCTAGCACAGTGAACCGAGAAAGACTCCCAAATCCACTAGCTTGAGGTGATGTTGTTAAAGGATCAACCGTTGAAGCTTTTTGAGCCTCTTTGCTGATAATGTTTGATAGAGAAGTTTCCATAATATGTGCTGAAATAGGAGCAGATTGGAGATTTACTAATGGTGATACTCTTAGCCAATACTGGCAATGCTATTTCATTGGTCTCTTGTACCTGCAAGTTAGGGGAAATAGTTGTGTTCCTTGTGTCTTGAGTATTATGGCCTTCCATAGAAGCAAGTTTATAAATATATGGTAGTTGTGGAGCAGCTACCAAATCTGAGTGCAAGCATGGGACATCATGTGTGGTTTTGTTCACCTCCGATTCAGGATTAGCTTGCAGCCCGCAGGCAGAAGTTGTAGGGATACTACCTGAGTATGTTACATCCTTTTGTTGGAGAGTTGAGGAAGTTGGGTCAACATTTTCTTTTGGTTGCAAGATGAGGTCAATATCAACAACCGGTATGTCAGCACTCATATCCACTGATTTTTCTGAGAGAATTGAGTTTTCTAGAGGCTTAGATGACATAAGACACATCTTCGCTTTATGGCCTAAACTGCCACATCTCTCACAAGTAGAAGGGATCCAAGTGTAGTCAACCTTAACTAGAAAAATACTGCCCTGCTTATCATCAAGAGCTATAAGCTTTGGGAAATCTCTATCTAACTCCATTTCAACTAACATTTTAGCTTCACCCATGTTGGTAGGATCTAGCCGAGGTTTATGGGTTAAAATAGGCTCTCCAAGACCTGAAGCAACATGACTTATTCCTAGCCTACAGTAGCAGCAATCAAGAATGTTCTTTAGAGTGATCCAAACCGGAAGTGTTGAGATTTCCGGAATTTTAAAAGAGTCTTCTGAAATCCATGGCAACACAAAGAGTAAGCAATCATCAATGTGCCAAACACCTCTCTGAATAACCCATTGACAAGTAGGTTGATGAGGAATATGAAACATGTATGATGAATCACCAAGTTTCTTACAAAAAAATCCTACAACTCCTACCCCACATCTTGTTTACCACAACATGAACAAGTCTATCCGGAGGTAATGAACACCTACGAAATTTTCCTATGACATATTCATCCTTATTCTCAGATCCTAGTCTAATAACACATATATTTAACCCGTGTATTTATACATGTGTTTGTTTCATTTTTATTGATTAATAAGCTTAGTTCTCTCTTTTTTTATGTGGGTCGATCATATGCTATTAGATATTCAGATTTTTAAAATAATATTTTATGCAACACATTTGTCATTTGATTAATTTATATCTGCTTGGACGGTTATTTATTTAAAATATATCTAAATAATAAATATTTTATTTACATAGTTATATATAGCATAACTCTATAACAACATTTTCTTTTATTTTTGTTCAAGCTTATTAGTATGAAATGGTTTATGTATAATCTTTTTGTTATCAGTTATTAATACATGTCAATATATTCTTACAACATTTTGCTACTAAAAATATTATTTGATGTATCAAATTGGTTTTATCGACAATTAAAATATAGTTATATATTATATTAGACTATAATACTTATATATTATATTAGGTTATAACACTAGGTTTCTTTTTCAACCAATGATATATCGTTAACTTTGGTTAGTGATAATATAGAGTGCTTATGACTAAATTTTTGAAATGTTAAATAGAGTAATCCAATAATCATATGGATTTTATGGAATATATATTAAATAATTTATAATTTACAAGATTTTTGCTAATATATTGTAAACTGATCAAAGATTATGATCGTTGGTAAAAGTTAATATGGAAATTAAAAACAAAACGGTGTATTTATTTTATTTATTTTTGTTAAAGGGATTTCATAAATATTAAAATGTTCAACATAAAATAAGGTACATATGCAAAGATATGAAATTAGATAAGAGAGGAAGACTCTGTTTTGTTAGAGAAAACATAGTAAAAATCAGAAAAAGTAGTCATGCCATTAACGAGAAGACCTGTTTTATTAGAGAAAATAGGTTTTCTCGTTAAAAAATCGGTGTAGAAAATTAATATGTTCATTTGTACTTTAATATATTTTGTTTTGACAATCTGAATATATCTAGTCACTAGCTTTTGAATAACTTTACTATTAATATTATTTGATAAGGAAACATTCCAATTGACAGAACAAACCTGTAACCCCTTGGGTTTAATCCAGTTTTAACAGTTGTTATAATAGGTTACACTATATATTTAGTCATAGCAATTTGAATATTAATGTATAACAAAATTATGTGTGAGGTTTAACAGTGCTACATATTTGTATATATATACTACAAATGTTTATGTGCAAATAACATTCGTAAAGTGTAGGCAAATTCAACTACCAATTCAATTATGTGTAAGGTGTAGTGTAATTTGGCAGGTTTAATTAATATGTCTCTTGTGATGGTATAAAAAATTAATGATTTGAATAGTACAGTAAAAACTTTATAAATTAATAATTTAGATATTATTATATTTTATTAGTTTATAGATTTATTAATATACAAAAGAGGGATTTGTATAGTTTGATATATGTCTATGATTCGCAGTTAGAGCTGATGTTTCATCTATATTATTAAAATTTAATTTAGATAACCAACTTAATAAATAAATTCTGCTGCATTTGGTGGTATATATTTTCTATCTTTGAGACAGATGTCTTTTAAGTTCGAAAAAAACAGTTGTGTTTTTATGATTTATTTGATAGTACTGTTCTAATAAGATGTTTCGATTCATATTGTATTTTGTCAGCCACTAATCAATATAAATTTATCATAGAAATATATTTGTACCAAAACTTCTATAATTGTGTTGATAGCATATTTGATTAACAATTTTCTATAATTTAATTATTTGTAAATGTGTGTATCTTGAAAATATGTTTGTACCTATATTTCTAGAATATAGATTTATATTTGTTGAAAAGAGAACGTCCATGATCTTGAGAATTTAAAACGCTGAAATAGGGGAGCACTAACAAGATATTTAATAACATATTTTGAACGAGAGAACCACGTGCTTGTGGTCGGGTGGTAACATGGCGTTCTATGGATCCTACGGGACCTGAGTTCGAATCTGTTTCCACTCAGATTATCGCAATATATAATTACTGGGGTATTCACATGGGCTCCCCAGCCCCCAGAGATTAAATCCTGGATCATCAAAAAAAAAAATATTTTGAACGAGAGAATAGGTTGAATTCAATGAGTTTAAACCTTAAACACAAAACGTGGGAGTTGATAGACGAATACCAAAGTAGGGGTTAAATAAAAAAAAATTTAAAAAGGTTTTGGATTTAAATTAAGATTGGGGAATTTTTAAGTTGCCATTCAGCTCAAATACTTTCCAAGTTTCGAGCCTAAATATCAAATTAGACTATTTATTTTGGCGTAAGATAATATTAAAGATTTGAAAAATTAAGAATGATAAATTAATTAAAAAAATCAACATAAATCTTTTAGAGTTGGTTATGCATCCGAAAGAAAAATGTCAAAATTAGTTCGCAATACATGCAACAACGATCATAGATATAGAGGCAATATATGCGGTGATTTCTCAAGTTGTATGATTAGAGACCATTTGTATGTGAATGATTCATGGACTCTTATATTATAATTTAGTGATTGTGGATATGCTTGGAAAAATACATGAGAAAATTCAGCTTATGGATACAGAAACAAAGGACGCATTTTTGAATATATATACATATATATATTATAGGATAAATTTATATGATTAATAAAAATCAAACTTCTAACAATTAACTTTATTTTTGAAGAGAAATTAAGATGAAAAAATAAACCAGCTTTATCTTATTCTTAACCGGCACAACAATAAATAGGATTGTTGGCAAAAATAATAAAAAATAGATATTGAATCTGGTGTTTTGGATACAAGGTACTAGTTGTGTTTAATTTTCCTCACTAGTCTTCAAGTTTTAATGCACCATACCAGATTGGTCGATCGCACTATACAACCCAGCTTCTTTTTTTTTACTCTAGCTAGCCCAATCAAAGTAGTTTTCACTTTGAAATGACAAGTGAGATATTAGAATTTCCGTAAAATCATAACTGTTAATTGATTTGTAGACTTTCTTTTTTGTAGAACTATCGACAAAATGTGTGTGAAACATGTAAAAATAATTTCTTGGGGAAGTTAGCCATCTCGATTAGTGAGAATATGGAGGGGAATATGTGTCTGAGTGTCTGAAATAAAGTAAGATAAAAATAAATTAAACTAAAAAAGAAGTTGCTTTCAAGGCAAAACCCGTGACCCCTTCTTCCTTCTTTCTTTTCTGACACTACGATCTCTTCCTCACCCACCACTTCTTCTCTTGCTTTGTTAAACAATCATTTCTTTTCTTTATCTGTTTATTCCAATAATTACACTTTAGTATGTAGTTATACTTATACCAATTCAATTACTCTGCATTTACCCTTTTTGCCATCCTTCTTCTAACTTTTTTCTTTTAATCAGGTCAAAACTTTTTTCTTTATGAGGTTTCTTCTCTGTTCTTCTTTAGTGCATCTATTCTAAACTTATCGTTACTACTGGAAACTTTCTCTGCATGCAATGCATCTCTTTATATATTCTTCTTCTCATAACAACTGTCTTGTGCTCAATTCTATTCCCTCAAAATAGTCTTTAAAATTATCGTTAAACATTATTTTTGCTTCTTTATTTGAAAACTTTAGTAAAATAATCTTATTTGAACAAGCATACACAAAATGTCTTAAAGCTGATTTATATCCCAATATATAAAAGAGATCCCAATATATAAAAGAGATTGATGGAGAGTTTTCAAGCTATCCACATCAGCATAAAAAATCAACCTATCAAATTTAAGAATTTGTTCACATTAAATTTTATGAAGTTGTTATGTTATAACTTTTAATATTTTGGTTATAAAACCTAAACAAAAATGAATTGGCATTTCCGATTTTTTTAAAAATATGCGATATTAATGGTCACTCCCTCATATTGATTATCTCTCTTTACTAAGTTTATAAATGGCTAAACTGAAACCTCTTCACTCCCCCTATGTACAACAACGCAACAAACATTTCATATACCATAAGAAAAAACATTACTTCAATTTTTAATCTCGATTTATATATCTTTTTCTTAATACTTTGAAGTAATGTTATCCTTATCAAATACTACTATTTCAAAATATTTGTACACAAGTTCATTTGTATGTACTAACATATGTATATGTTACATCATGACAGCCAATTATTCAAACGAAAAAAGGAAAAATCTGAAGCGAGCATAAGATAACGACATATCATGGTTACTTCACTTCTACTCCTATATGGCTATATCTATACGGAAAAGAGAGAAAAAATAATTACTTATGTATTCCTCTGTTACCTACATAAAATTATTTATTGTCATAAACAAAATAATGATTTAGTTTTAGTTCAATTAACGTAAAGATACATAATCTTTTGTAGCAACAAAATCTGAATATTATGATTTTTAGATAGCTTTTTGTATATATTTTTGTTACTCCAGATTATGTTGTATCAAAAACATTCACAAACTTCATATCAATAACATTGTCCACAAAGCTATTTTGGATAATAATGAAGACTTTATTTTTAAATAATATAAATAACTAGACTTTGTTCACATCATAATAATTTTTTTTAATTTAATGTTAACAAGTATTAAATGTATATGTTAGTATTAAGCTACATCAATAGGATATTAGTATCTTAAAATTGTAGTTTCAAAAAATTGTAATACTCATATGTATCATTTTAAGTAGATTTTTTTAAGTTTTTTTCACAAAAATTAAGAAAATACAAAATTTTATATAATTTATTGTGGTTACATAAAATAGCATTAAATAACATTAGTTCAACCAATAGAAATAATATACAGTATTTTGTTATTAGTCACAAATTTTAAGTGACATTAAATTTTATCTAGAAAAATGAGAACACCACTTATTTTGAAATAAACCAAAATCCTTAAAAACCAGTTAATTTGATATGGAGGAAGTAGGAAATAGTTTTTTTAATTTACGTACATAATTATTTTATTTTAAATACTAAAATGTTCGGGGTCAAAACCCGTAATCTTCCAGACCCAAAATTATAAATTAATCATGTAATATTAATTTCGTTCGAATGGTCTTTCTAACTACCAAATAATAATATAAATAACTTGCCCCGAGAAAAATAAATAAATTAAATGGTTAATTAATAATGGTAACTAAAACATACTCCCTCCGTTCCTAGAAATAAAATGTTTAGAAAAATTTTTATGTTTTAATATTGTAAGATGTTCTCATATTTTTAGGTAACTTTAAGTTTTTTAAACATTGTGTAACCAATTAAATTTAATAGTTCTACTTTTAAATTGGTTAAGTAGTTTTTAATTTATATTTTAATGATAATAAGTAACTTTCTTAATAAGTGTGTGGTACAAAAATATCTTATATTTAGTATGTAGTTAGACAAAATTACATGATGAAAGAAACTAACCACTACAAGCCAAAAATAGAAACAAACTCATAGTTAAACTACTTTTAAACCTGTACATGTGAAACACAATATTTACATTGCAAAACATGTACTTTAACTCATATAAAACTATATTATAGCTCAACGATGATGAAACATACACTATAGAACACCCAAATATTTCTATCAAGGAGCTGCAAAGCATAAGTAATAGGTAATATAAAGTTGGCATAGTAACAAGTAACTATCTCCAAATACAAACTTAAAAGTGTAATAATACTGATTTTTTTTTGATCAAATGTAATAATACTGATTAATAACTCTTATTTATAAGGAAACTTTAACTTGCTTCATTATTGGCCACACATCTATTACAAGGAAGCTATTACTCGAAAACATAAAGAAGAATATTATGAAGCTATTGCTTGCTTGATTATTGGCCTTCAGAAGAAGAATAAGAGGGAAGTTCAATCTATGAGTTCGAGGTAAATTTCTCATCAACAACTTAGTAAATTATCATCAAGAAAACACACTTAAGAACAATTTTTCCTCATCTTCCAAACTGTATATGTATTATTTTTAACTCAGTTTTAATATTAGATAGATTAATAAGAGAAAATAAAAAGGGCAATTCTCTTAAATAGCACTTTTTAAGTTTTTGTCACAAAAATAGCCCTCAAAAAATAAAATGACCAAAATAGACTTTTTTTTTTTTTGAAATTTTGATTTTTTTTTTATTTTTTTTTTGAAATTTGAAACCCTAACCCCAAACCCACCCCTTTACTCTAAACCCTAAAGTCCAAATTAGTTAACCCTAGGGGTATAAATGCATATAAATGATTTTTTTAGCTTCTAAAAAAATATTTTGGTCATTTTCTTCCTTAAAAGCTATTTTTGTGACAAACAAACTAAAAAAGGCTATCTAAGGGAATTTCTCAAATAAAAATGTATGCAACATAGAAACAACAAAAATCAGAGCATGTTTCTATTCTTATAATATATTTTATACACTAAATAGTTTATAAAAGATTCTACCGAATTTGATTTCCACACAATAAAATCATTAACAAATGTAAATAGTAATTATCCGCGCATAGCGCGGAAGAGGACCTAGTCCTAAATAATGATAGATAAAATGTTTTATTAAAGAGGTAAACATACACTTATATCGATATGGTTAACCAATCTAGACTTAAGGTTTAAAGTTAGGCAATAGAGTTTTAGAGGTGGAGTTTTAAATTTTTAAAAATAAAAAATAAATATTTAAAATTTAAAATTAAAAAAAAGAATTATTTTGATCATTTTAAGAGTTATTTTAGTGACAAAAACTTTCAAATGACTATTTGAGAGAATTGTTCATAATGATATGTATTTTACGCTTTTAACAATATATATATGTGATATATGTTTAATGGACTGTTCTTGGGAAATTTAAACGATCATAAGAGTTTCTTCATCTTTCTGGATCTTGAAAATGGTACCTCTATTGACAAAATCTGACTTAAAGATTCATGTAATTTAAAATTAAAAATATATCATGTGTATAACCCCCACCCCCCCATTCCTTAGTTGCATAGCTCATGTGTATATATCACATGAGTATCTGCTTCTCCTCGGACAACGAGCAGTTGGTTCTCCCTAGCTCATATTATATCAATTACTCATATTATGTCAATTATATTACGAGAAAATTCAGTAAATAAATTGGTATTAGTTAAAACTGGAAGATTTTTCCATAAAAACAATGTTATATTGATTGCTCTATTTTGATTTGTCTAAAGAAATCATATCTTGTGTAAGTAATAGAATATTTATTTAATGTAAAAAATACTCGCATTAGTTAGAGAAATATTTTATCTTAACTTTATCATAATTTATAGAGAGATAAATAGATAAAACTGTTGTTATATTTTCATTTAAAGCAATATTTATTTTTGAACTTATGTTTTTAAACGATTCATACTCTTAAATAATAGTTCAAAAGAAAAGTCTTATAACAAGAAACAGTTTTTTTTCTCAAATTCTACAAATTAGAGAAATGTAAGTTTGATTCCTCAAATTCAAAAAAAAAACTAAGAAAGTTATATATAGTTGATGTCATTGTTATATATAATTGATCATCGTATGTAATAAAATTAGAGATTATATGATGATGTTATTGGTAATTTATCTAGTATAAAAAATGGATAAGAGGGAATCATCGGATGTAACTGAAAAAAAAAGCATCGATAACTAGAGTGGATCTAGGATCTAATCAAGAATTACAATGATAATTGTAACAGTTGTATAAAGTATTGAATTTAAAATATTTGCGTTACTACTATAGGAATAATAATAAGAAAACCAAGACAACTGAGACCATCTTTTGGTTCTTGTTATTTTATTTCTGTTAAATGATTTTGGTTATCGTATATCATTGTATCGGTGAACTATAATATCTACTATTACCATATTTGAGTCTCCCAAAAACATGCAGGATAAATCAGAGCCACAATAACTCAATCACTGTTAACTTTAGAAATAAATACATTCATAGACTATCAATTTAGCTAGTAATTAAGGAGATTAGCAAGCAATGAACGATCTTTCTAGACACTTTTCTAACTGCGGGTAACACTATTTATATGGGAAAACCGTGGTAAAATGTGTATAATGAAATGCCATAGTCACTAGAGATAAAAACAAATTTTACCATAAATCACGAAATGTAAGTTTTGAGATTAGTATCTCATGAATCTTGCGGAATAATGTAATTGATAAAAAAAAAAATCGCTATGCTACAAAAACGTTAGATGACTAAAATTATTAGGATCGCATTAATTACTAATTTATGTTTCTTATTGTCCAATCAAAACGATTGACTGAATTGTCATAGCTTGAGAATTATTATATTTTCTTCGTTAGGAGATCATATCCACGTCTTATGAATATATGTTTTTTATGCATGAATTTTGCCTTCATATAACATGAATTTTTGTTGGTTTCTCGATTATTGCCTACGCACCACTTTTGGCGATAGTGGTCATATACTCATATATATATAATCTCATTATCTCATGTCTACATGTGAGTGTGTGTGCATGCATCATCAGTGCATGACATAGCCCTGTGGTGTATGGGGGAGCTAGAAGATTCTATTCTAATATTTTCTAAGTGAACTGAAGTTTGAATACCACCAATTAATGGCTTCTTCCATCACATGACTTATCTACTTTCTTCTAAAATCGAATATATAAGATACTAATTCATATCCCTATTTTCAATATTAGAACGTGAAGGAAAAAAACAAAGAGAAAAATACAAATCGAATGGCGTGAAACTACAAGTCTAATTTATAACCCAATACACGTGAATTCTGAGAGAGACGACAGTGCGAATAAGGATGAAAGGAAACATCTGCAACCAAAAATTCTTTTTAAATTAAACACATTTCTTTATATATCTCTGCAAGATATATACTTTTATAGTATTTTGGAAAGACTCAGAATCCTGTGGTAAATACGACAAGGTGGGTACCCCTACAAGGTTCTCTCTCGTGTCTCTTCTACTTGCTTTCTTCCTTTGTCTCATTGGAAAACTTATTTCAGTGGCACGAGTTTACAAGCCTTTGCTTAAATAGGTTTCCTAACAACTTAGTCTTATTAGCTTCTTTAGTAGATTCTTTTGAGAAATTCTTAAATTAGAATTTCATTTATTACATACAGGCTTTGATACATATACGAAATTATACGCACAAATCGAATTTCAAATTATCATTGAAAGTGAATATTTTCGCGTAAAGAAATTTCATATATATGATATTAGACTCATGAATCATATTTATCTATATTACTAAAACTATTTATAAGATAAATACATCAAATATATTCATGCATTTGAATCATGTATTTATAGCATTAAAGTTTCTCAGATTTGAAACATTTTTTTGAGAATAAAAATGTACAAAAAAATGTTTCAAATCTGAGAAACTTTAATTCTATGCAGATTTGAAACATGCATATAATTAAATTACGTATCAAATGAAACTCTCAATTAGGTCATAAGAGAATGGTAGTTGTTGGTTTCAAAACTGTCTTGGGAGATTTATATTTGGATCGATACCGTTAGGTTATGTTTGATATAATTATTTGCAGAAAAAACGAATTAACAACTGAATATATATTCACATCTTTTTACTTGGCATGACCGTCTAACAGCACGTGTAAGTGGAGCGGTCGAATAAGATTAGAGTAAAAAAATATAAAAAAATTCAAAATTTTTAAATATAAATATATAAGTTATGGTATAAAACTGTAAAATTTTCGTTTTTCCCTGTAGCGCTCAAGAGAAAGGGAACCTGATTGAGGCAGTTGATCCAAAGTTGGCATACAAACAAACGGTGGTCATATTGAATCCGATATAGAAAATGATAACGATGGACATATGAAAACCGAGAACGGATTTCTATAATGAAAATTTAATATAACATTTTAGAGTCTTTTGTCCAAAAAAAAACATTTTAGAGTCCGTAGAAGTAGGCTTCTCATACCTGAAACCGTATAAATAACTCTTTCTATACGTAGCCTAGTCTAGCATTGGAGTTAAGGACGAGTCGCACAAAGGGTGTTTCTAGGCTCCAACTTCCAAGTAACAACTTCGCAAACATATATATTCCACGCACCTATAGACCAATATACACATAGTTAGACTATCATTCTTTCGTTGTCAGATCAAAGTAGTGTTCGAAAAAATGGCCATTTAGGTTTAGACGCCCGTCTTTGCGGTCAAAACCACATGTTCATTCTAATATTAGGCAAATCGATTATAACTTTAGCAACAAAAAAATAACGAATCAATTTGTGTTTGTATGTCACTAATCGACCTGCATCTATTTCAGTTGATTAATATTTTTAAAATAATGTGTAAACAATAAATTGCTTTTTAAGAAAAAAGATATATATATATATATATGAACATTATATTTACATCACTAAATATAAAAGGAAGAATATATCATGGAAAGCAAACTAAATTTTAATCCATGATTAATTTGGTTAGAGCTAAGTGTTGCCTGAGTATTGAGTTAGTGCTTATCAAAAATTAGATTATGCTAAGTAGTTAAAGCCGGTTTAAATAGTTCAAAAAAGTAGTTAAAGCCGGTTTAGCTTCTATATGTAGAAATTATATTTTAGGTCAAAGAAACCGTGAAAAAATTAAGAGGAGAAAATTAGATCAAAGGAAGATCGAAAAGGACAGACAATAAAGAGAAATGAAGAAGAATACGTGGTCAGTCACGAGAGGCTTATTATATTGTTTTCACGAGAAATTGATTCTCTATGTTTATCAGTTTATCTAATGAAAAAGACAACTTCTTCTTCATTTTTTATTTATTTTGTCTTTGTCTTACTTTCCTCATTTTATTTTTCGGGAACAGTATGCGTTCACTGTACGTATGTACATTCGTAAAGATGAGTTTATTTTCACATACATAAGATAGAAGATTCTTACTTTCTTAGGTGAAATGGATTATATGGTAAAAAGGAAATGCCTCTTTTTAAATGCAATCATTACGAATGACAAAAAAACACATTTCCAAACCAAGGTATACTGTAAATGCAATTTATTTATTTTCTGCAATAATCATGTATATATATCAATATAATTAAAACAGTATGAGATCCTCTTGATTTGCTTTAATATTTACAATGTGCCACTATGGTTTTCCTTCAAAATCTCAACCAAACCGTCTATTATTAATTGTATTCATAGAAACCAAACCCTATGACTTCAATATAACCATCCTTATAATTATTAAACCAAAATATTTTGTTTTACTAATTGTATTGATAAAAACCAAACCGTATGACTTTAATCTAACCATCTTTTGTTAACCGAAATGTTTTATGTTTCTTGGTTTCAACTTTCATAATAGGTC
This sequence comes from Sinapis alba, assembly GCA_012274485.2. Taxonomy (NCBI): domain Eukaryota; kingdom Viridiplantae; phylum Streptophyta; class Magnoliopsida; order Brassicales; family Brassicaceae; genus Sinapis; species Sinapis alba. The sequence continues at coordinate 47,224 of MU107135.1, read as the reverse complement.
TATAAAACAATATTTAAATACATATTTTCATTATGTCACAGCTTAAAAGGATAAGTTCTATATCATATTTTGTCAACTATATACCTTATGAAACATCCCATTATTGAGAAGACATTCAAATCATTATTTTGTGATATATATTACCACGAACCATAGTCTATAAAACATACAAAGTATAAATATAAAATGTTTTTATTTCATACAAAGTAAATATAAAATACAAAAAGGTAAATTTTATATTTAGAATGAGGTAAAAATTAATAAGCTAAATAATAAAAATATATCAAAAATAATTTTTAATACATAAAAAATTAAATAAAATAAAAGTTGGTTAAAAAATATTCATGCGCTTTCAAAGCGCGAGTTAGAATCTAACATTCTTTGAAAATCTATTATTAATTTTTCTGATAAATTTATTTATAAGTAGAAGACTTTTCATTTACTATATACCGTTCATTTTACAAGAAAAGAACCCTAAATACAATTTTCAAGGAAGAGAACATGATTTTGTTGGAAACGATTAATAAAAATAGTAAAATCATGACTTAAATTAATCTTAAAATCTTCTGAACCACACAAATATAAAAGTCACTGTTAGCACAAGCAAAAGGGGATAGAGCTAAAATTAGGCACTGAAGATGGTACCGATCTCGCACTAAAAATGACACAAATGATTGGTATTCAAATATGTTTCCAGATGAACTCCAAAGGTTGTAATTCAAATATATCACATTCAAAAAGACAAGTAATACAAAGTGAGATTTCTAAAAGATAAGCCAAATGTGAGCCGCTTAGGCTTAATCTTTTGAGAGAGGTTGTGAAGATCCAAACCTAACAACTAGTAAGGACAAGAAGAAAATGTAGCACCATCAATTATTAGCCATGTCTCCCCCTAGTAGATTTTTTGCGTATAATTACAAAGGGGTTAGAGACAATCTTTGCCTATTTAAGGTTACCATGGATTAGTCAAGAAATAAACAAAGTTCAAAAATTCATAATCCATGGCAAGGATGTTACATCACCTAAGACAATAAAACTATGAAAGAGTTCTCAAAAGCAAAGTAGAGGTTGCTTTGAAAAGAAGATGGCTAGGTCGGAATTGGGCCAATCTGTAAGAATAAAGATGAAAAAGGAATCAATTATACCTTTCACTGGGTCAGATAAGTTGAAGGAATCTATTAGTGGATTGTTTTTTTTTTAATAAAAAATGTTATGTCTCTTTCCATGCAAAAATAAGAAAAAAGGATCTCTTTATTCCTTCATACAAAAAGACATCCAATAATCCAATTTCTTCCTTTGATCTTTTCAAATATTCTATTCACTCTAAAAATTAAATAAAATAAAAGATCCTACACATCTTTCCTCTCTCTTAATCAAATGATATAGGATTATGGTATGCTTGAGTTTCCATGTACATAGAATCAATTGTCATGGATAAGAAAAAGATGCTGAAATAATGTTCGGTGTCATTTGGACCGAGCTTTGGAAAAAGAAGATTGTCATGAGAAATTTCCACATTCTAAATTATAATACTTTCACATGTGAGGGTAGATCATTGTCTAGTACTTGCAGATATCCTATCCAAACTAACCAGAAAAAAGATTAAGTTTGATAAATGTTGGCTAGATAGTGAAGAAATACGCCAAGTAATTTTGGATGGCTAGAACTCTGTAGATCTCCCACCTAACACAAATATCATGGAACATATTTCAAGTTGTAGGAAAGCATTAGGACAAACTTAAATGCAGTGAAACTAATTAAAAACCTAAAATCTAAGGTGGACAATCTTTATTCAGACGATGATACCACAACAGAAGAAATAGAGACAACCTTAAACGAAATAACTGATGCTCTTAAGGCAGAAGAACATTTTTGGAAGCAAAAGAGTAAAGTGTTATGGCTCAGAGAGGGCAACTTGAACAATAAGTTTTTTCATGCCATTACAAAACAAAGGAAAGCCATAAATAAGATAATGTGTCTTCTTGATTCTGTTGGGAATCTCGTGGAGGACGAGAAAAAATTGGTAGTCATTGCTATCAGTTATTTTAGAGATCTATTTGAAACATTCAATCCTGATCTCATTGATGAGGCGCGGGTAAATGTCACTACGATAATATCTGAATGTTTAAATGCGGATCTTATGTCTCCTGTTTTAGAACGGGAGATTAAGCTTACTCTTTTTGTTATGCATCCAGAAAAGGCTTCAGGATCCGACAGCCTCACATTCTTATTTTATCAAAAGTTTTGGAACATCGTAAAAGAAGATTTAACTCGTATGGTTAATGAATTCCTCTTTGATGGAATTATGGCTAATGGCCTCAATGATGCCAATGTTTGTCTAATCCCAAAGAATGAAAAACTGAATGAAATGTCCCAGTTTTGATCTATCAGCCTTTGCAATGTGAGTTACAAAACTATATCTAAGGTCTTATGCCACATATTAAAGAAGGTGCTATCAGAGAAGATATCTGAAACACAACCAACATTTTTTGATGGACGACAAATAACTGAAAATGTATTGATAGGACATAAAATTTTCCATGCTCTACGTACAAATCCTGGCGGAAGGAATAAGCAAATGGTAATAAAGACATACATGAGTAAAGCTTATGACTGGTTGGAATGAGAATTTATCAGAGCGGTCATGAAGAAAATGAGATTTTCAGACCTATGGATTGAATGGATAATGCAGTGTGTATCATCAATAAAATATCATGTCCTTTTCAATGGCCAACCAAGAGGAAATATAGCCCCTAAGAGGGGATTACGCCAAGGATATTCTCGGTCTCCTTTCATCTCCTATGCATGGAAACACTTGCTAGCCTTCTTAATCATGCAGAGAATCAAGGGAAGATAACAGAGATGTGCGTGTCACACGCTATCCCCCCGTATCACACCTTCTATTTGTTGATAGTAACATGTTCTTATGTAAGATGGAGCCCCGTGGATACGATGAATTCATGAAAGCAATCAAGACTTATGGGAAAGCTTCTGGGAAATGCATTAACTATGAGAAATCGGCCTTACTCTCTGGTAAGCAGATACCCAGACAAGTGAAGGATGAAATCAAAATTTCAACGGGAATACAAATGAGGGAGGGATGGATCTTATCTTGGAATCCCAGATGATATCAGTTCCTCTAAATAAAAAATATTTGCTTTCCTGAAAGAAAAACTACAAAATCTTGTTAATGGCTTGACAAGATGATGGTCATCAAGGGGAGAAAAGTAGGTTCTGAAAAGTCTATCTTACTGGCTCCGCATATGTACATAATGTCGACTCTTCTACTATCTTTAGAGACTTGTGAGAACTTAGCTAGTGCTATTGCACATGTCTGATGGAGTTCAAACCCCCTAAAAGAGGTATACATTGGACAAAATGGGAAAGCTATGCAGATCAAGAGAAGAGGGAGGGATAAGATTCAAGATGATCCATGAGTTCAATCTTGCTTTACTAGGGAAACAACTATGCGGATTAGTGAAATTCCCGGACTCCTTACTAGTAAAGATTTTGAGAGATAAATACTTCAGATGTAGCTCGCCTTTACGACTAAATAAGATCAGCAATCCCTTATATGGATGGGAAAGTATAATATCTACAAAGCCATTAATATCATTGATAATTAGGCAAAAGGTTCACTTAGGGAATAAAACCAGAATTTGGTAAGACCTTTGGATACCAATGGTACCGGCACGACCGTATAGGCCTATAGCACATGTGGTTCATCAATGATGCTAGTAAGTGAACTCTTGATAGGGAGCCCAAAAATCTAGAACTCGGAGCTAGTAAAAACTAAGTCAGTCCAAAAGATATCCCACTGATACAGCCTTTGCTCACAATTGAGGAATATCACCGAGACGAATATTGTTAGAGCTATACAAAGAGCGGTATGTACAATGTAAAAACTGGCTACTAGGTAGCAACAAATTTACTCAACAAAGAAACAATGAAGCCATTTCTAGAACCTAGTATTGCAAAACTACAGACCTTTGCTTAGAAGATTAAAGCTCCACCAAAAATCCGTCATCATATATGTCAATTAATTTTAGGAACTAGCTGTGACAAGCTACTTAACATATCATCATATGCGATATGATAATCATTATCCTAGATGTGCAGTAGAGAATGAAACTGTTAACCATACCATCTTTGAATGTCAGCCAGATTTACAAACATGGTCTCTAGCAGTAACCCTATCTGCACCATTGGTGTTCCCCAGCGCAAGCCAATACACAAACATAGATTATTTGTTATGGCAAAAGAATGATATTGAAGATCTTAAACTGGATAAATACCCACACCCATGGATTATATGGTATATTTGAAAAGCGCATAATGATAAGTTGTTTAGAGGGATATACATGGACCCATTAGAAATTGTCAAACATACAGAACCATAATGTTATGTTTGGTTTGAAGTGAAGTGAATAGTAAGCCAAAAGATATACCAGCGAAACGACAATCGCCAATGTTGGATTAAGCTTGAAGATTCTTGAGATACAAGCTTCCTAATTCTATCGAGTTAAGATTTACTAAAAAAATTAGGAAATATCTAGTTGTGTTATACCAAATGAGTTTAGGAGAAGTTAATCATTATATAAGGATATGCTAAGATTTAGCATAACTTAAGAGTTCTAGTGATTGTTTTGAGAGCTTGAGTTTTGAGATATTTTCTTAAGCTAATAAAGAGAGTTATTTCTTATATAATTTTTGAAGTTCTATATTTCGTATCAGAGCTTTGTGAGATCATGATATTATACCGGCGACTGGGAAAATAAAAGGAGGAGGAAAATTCAATGACCCATGCTCAATTCAACCAAATATATTATATGGGCCATGAGGATGAAGATCATACTTAAAGTCATAAAGTTAGGGAAACAATTGAGACAGAGACAATGAATGTCGACAAGAATGACTTGGCTTTGGCCTTTATCTTCCAATCGATACCTGAGGCTCTCATATTGCAAGTCGGATTATTTGATACAACTAAACAAGTATGGGAAGCCATCAAGATGAGACATGTGGGAGCAGAGCGAGTAAAGGAAGCTAGACTTCATACCTTGATGAATGAATTTAATCGCCTAAAGATGAAAGATTCTGAGAGAATTGATGATTTTGGAGAAGAACTATCAGAACTTGCATCTAAATCAGCTGATTTAGGATTGAATATCGAAAAAGAAAAACTTGTGAAGAATTCACTTGAGCAAGTGCTTTATGTTAACACAACAAATTTTGAAGACATCATAGGACTCTTGAAGGCATATGAGGAATGAATCTTTGATGAGGAAGAAGTAGAAGAAGACCAGGGAAAAGTAATGTACGCAAACACAGAGGGAAAAGCTAGCCAAACAACTCGTTCTCCGCATGAGAAATCAAACCGGTTCTCACAAGAACAACCAAATCAAGACTATATTGGAGATACATATAGAGGCATAGGTTGTGGTGGACGCTATTACTATAGAGGGAGAGATTGTGGCCGCTTTAATGGAGGAAGAGATGCGTCAAGAATAACTTGATTTTAATGTGATAAAATTGGCCACTACGCGTCTCACTATCCGGATCGCTTGCTTAAGCTACAAGAAGCTCAAGAAAACGATAAAACTGATACACAAGAGGCCGATGAGCTTATGATGCAGAAGGTGGTATTTTAAAAGAGAATAACGTCTTCCTCGAGAAATATGAAACACACACTGGAGGAGAAAATATATGGTACCTCGACAATAGAGCCTGCAACCATATGACCGAAGATCGAAGATATTTCTCAAGGATTAACAATAATATTACTGGAAAACTAAGATTTGACGTTGACTCCCGCATAGACATGAAAGGCAAAGGCAAATTATCATTCACCAATATGAATGGACATTCGAGAAAGATGAGTGACATGTATTTCATCAAAGATCTAAAGAATAATATTATCAGCTAAGGTCAAACTACATAGGCAGGATGCGATAAGGATGAGATGAGAAGAGTTAACAATACACAATCAGTATGGAAAGCTACTTAAGGCTAGAAGATTGAGGAACAGATTGTACAAATTTCACATGGGAATAAAGACAACAACATGCCTCTATCTTTTAAACAGAGAGAATGTCAAGAAAGTGGCAAGCACGATTAGAGCATATAAACTTTGATTGTACAAAGGCCATGATACATAAGGAACTAGTACTTGGCATCCCGAGTGTTAACGTTGAGAAAGAAGTGTGTAGTTCTTGCTTGCTTGGAAAACAAGCTAGACATGCTTTCCCTAAAGCTACCTCATATCGAGCCAACAAGATGCTTGGACTTCTTCACAAAGATCTATGTGGACCCATAACACCGAGTACACCTGCTGGGAACAAATACATCTTTGTTATTATTGATGATCATACAAGGTATATGTGGACGATATTGTTGAAAGAGAAGAGTGAAGCCTTCAATAAATTTAAGAAACTAAAGAGCATGGTGGAGCAAGAAACGGGGAAGAAGATCATCACTCTTAGAACGGACAGAGGATGAAAGTTCGTGTCTCAAGAATTCAATGATTACTGCAATAGTTTTGACACAAAACGACATCTCACTGCTCCATATACACCTCAACAGAATGGTGTAGTTGAATGAAGAAACATAAACTTGTTGGAGATAGCGAGAAGTAGTATGAAGCATATGCCTAACTATATTTGGGGTGAAGCTATGCGACACTCCACATATCTCCTAAATGGAGAAGCCGGGCACTTAAAGAGAAGACTCCATACAAAGCATTTCGTAAGAAGAAGCTAAGCATTAAACATTTACAAGTTTTCAGGTGTATATCATACGCAATGATAGAAAAAACAGTTGAAGAAACTTGATGATCGAACACGTATGCTCGTAAACCTAGGAACGAAGCTGGGATCAAAAGCATATCGATTGTTTGCATACTTAGAAGATACTAGTAAGACGAGATGTCATCTTTGATGAATCAAGATGTTGAAATTGGAATGTGGATAACTCCGAGATCCACATCAATGGAAACTTTGTGGTTACACTTGGAAGATTCAGAAACCAGGGAATCACCAATCATGCCGAGATAGAACAACCTCATAATGGATCTGCAATGAAGCAAGTGTTAAGATACTTACGTGGGACCATTACATATGGGTTAACGTTTGAACAATCAACATCAAAGATACCAAAGTATGTTGGATATAGTGACAGTAGTCACGACAAATATCCAGATGATGGTAAGAGTACAACATGCCATATCTTCTATCTTGGAGAGAGTCTGATCACTTGGTGTTCGCAAAAACAAGACCCAGTCACATTATCATTGTGTGAGGCTGAATTTATGGCTGGAAAAGAGGCTGAGAGACAAGCAATCTGGCTTCAAAACCTACTAAGTGAAATAACAGGGAAACCGTGTGAGAAGATGATAATACGAATAGACAATCAGTCTGCAATTACATTGACAAGAGGACAGGTCTTGTCTGGTAGGATTAAGCATATACAAAAGAGGTATCATTTTATAAGAGAGTGTGTGGAAAGCGGGCAAGTGGAAGTAGAACATGTTCCCAAAAAACAAAAAAAGCATATATCTTAACGAAGGCTCTAGGAAGAATCAAGTTCAAAAAGACAAAAGACTTCATTGGTATGAAGGACTTGGCGACAAATAGCTTTAAGTTTAATGGAGAATGTTGAATTAAACTTGAAGATAGCTTGATATACAAGCGTCCTAATCCTACCGAGTTATGATTTACTAAAAGGATTAGGAAATATCTAGTTGTGTTATACCTAATGAGTTTAGGAGAAGTCAATCATTATATAAGGAGATGGTATGATGTAGCATAACTTATGAGTTTTAGTGATTGTTTTGAGAGCTTAATTTTTGTGATATTATCTTGAACTATAAAAAGAGTTATTCTTTATACAATCTTTGAAGTTCTATATCCAGAACATGTCACAACATCAGGGAGATGTATGATAGATGGACCATGAACACATAATGCACTCTTCAATGATTGTGGATAGACATGGAAAGACTCTAGAGGAGAAATTTAACTTCTGGAAGCAAGAAACCAATGCAAAAGAATCTCACCCCTACCCTAAAAAAATGAGTCTCTCTCATGCACAATGGATTGCATGCTACAGCTATCGACGTATCAGACTTTTTGTACTGATTGCAAGGACCTAGTCTCGATGATTCAAGATCCAAGAGCATGACCAAATATTTCCACTAAATTGAAGGAGTTGTCAAGCCTGAAGAATAAATTATATGATTCTCAATTGTTTTTATTCCTCATTTTGAAAATGTATCATCTGATTCATTAGCTAAGATAGCAAGATTCTTTCATAGAGATTTGTACTACATTAATTGTTTTATCCATGTCTGGTTTCTTAGACCACCTCAAGCTAAAATAATAGAATAACTATTTGATTAAAAAAGATAAGCATCGTTATAGAATATTTTTTTGTTACAAATAAGTATCATTTTATAATTTCAATGCATTTTTTTCTAATAACTTATTTCTTTTACCCCTAATTAAATTACAATAAACAATAAATGTTATGTAATTATAGTGGTCAAATAATAGTAAATTTGAAAATTTAACTAATTTCTTAATTTATGTAAAATTTTTTAGAACGGCAACTAATTTAAATATAAATTTGTGAAAATTCTTAATCACTCTTTCTTTTGTCAAAACTGCAACTTTTGCTAAAAACGCAAAATCATGTTTTTCCGTCAAAACTGTAAGTATATATTTTACATCAATACCACAAAATTATGTTTTCTCGTATAAACTCAAATTATGTTTTTCGACAAATAACAAAATCATGTTTTCTTATCAAAACCGTAGAATGTATCCTGACAAACCTATAAAGCCACCAGTGTTTGGCCCAAATATCGCAGCTTTAAAGATTTATTATTGGAAAGTCAATTGTCAACCCAAGATAAAGCATTTCTTATGGAAAATTGTTTCAGGATGTTTATCAATAAACAAAAATCTGCATACAAGAAGTATAAATGTGATGTGTAGTGTGTAAGATGTGGAACAGAGGATAAAACAACAAATCATATCTTTTTGAATGTCCTCCAGTGGTTCAACTTGGGATTTCTCGTCGATTCTGACGAACCCAAACTATTTCCTTCTGTAATTGATTTGTGCAAANTAAACAAAAATCTGCATACAAGAAGTATAAATGTGATGTGTAGTGTGTAAGATGTGGAACAGAGGATAAAACAACAAATCATATCTTTTTGAATGTCCTCCAGTGGTTCAACTTGGGATTTCTCGTCGATTCTGACGAACCCAAACTATTTCCTTCTGTAATTGATTTGTGCAAATATGAATTACTTGTTTTGGCAAATTTTATCAAAAATGAAGGATTATAAGTTTACATAGATTTTATGGTATATTTGGAAATGATGAAAACAGTATAATTTCAACAGTATAAACATAGATTCCAGAGATACATTGGAGTTGGCAGAAACAAAATTGTTGGGTTGGGAAGATGCACATGCAAAAGTGTCACAGTTGGTTTCCCAACTACCAAGAGAGGTGGATAGGAAAACTTTATCTCAAATATCGGGACGCTGATGCTTTACGGATGGTTCATGGAAGAAAAATGATATAATCTGAAGACAATGTTGGTATAGCATATTGGAGGGATTCAATGGGCTTTTGGAGGAAAGAAATACTCGACCCCATTTTTTTATCCCTATATTCAGAATGAAAGCTCTCATTTGGAAAATGAAAAGCATGACGTATTTAAGACATACCTACATAATTTTAACAATATATTATTCTTGATTGGTAAATATGGTTTCATAACTAGAAGAATGGTCTGCTTTTGCAATATATTTAGAAGACATTAACATTCTGAAGAGAAGCTTAATTCACATTTTGAAGAGAAGCTTCAGTCACCTTGTGATTAATCATGTTTTCTCGAACGAAAAATACAAGGGCAAACAGTATTGCACACAGTACTAGGAATCAATCATCCTATGTCGTTCATATGGATACATAGTTACCAATTTGGTTTCCAGAACCTTTATCGAGCCTGTTCAAATTGATGACAAAAATACATGTAAACATAATTTATTTATAGAAACAATTAATACTGTAGATTAAATTATAGAATTTTAGTATATACATATAAATATATATGATATTATAGAAACAATTATATAAACAGTTTTAAAATTTTAATTAATAGTGGACACAAAAATCATAGATTTACCATAACCTAATATTATTTCTTATACTTGCTCACTATATATATATTTTAAAATATATTAATTGAATGAAAAATGTTTATATTATAGCTGAGTTATCACTTTCAAGAATGATTGAAATATTTGAACACAAAAAATTATATGGAAAAATTGTTTAAAATAATATTAACCAGTAAAAAAGTTTATTATAGTATTTTTTTTTAAAAAAAATGGAAAATTATATATTAATACAAACTAGAGTTAATACTCTACTAACCTGTTTTGATATAACTTTGATTATAATAAAAATTGGATTGTATATTGTCGTAGTACGAAACAATCATAGATTGACCTTAACCTAATAATATTGCTCATTATATATTTCTAAATATGTGTCAATTGAATATAAAACAGTCAAATGTACATTTTTTAAAAAATTACACTTTTCAGTGATAAATTTTTATATTATATATGAGTATTTCAGAAATGATTAAAATATTTGAATATTTTTAAACCAAATAATTATATGGTAAGTCATTAGATATAATATTAACCAGAAACAAAGTTTATTATAGTATAAACTGAAAAATTCAAAACATTATATATTAATATAATTCAAAAAATCAACTTAGGCAACAAAAATTTGGTAAAAGTTGGTTGGATAACAAGGAGTTAAGGAAAATTATTCTTCAAGGATGAAATTCATCAGATCTCCCTACGAAATAAAATATTATGGAATATATTTCTAGTTGTCGTAGAGTTTTAGGCCAATGGAAGAAGCCGAATAATTAGAATTCAGAAAAACTTGTGAAGGATCTCAAAGAGAAGGTCGAGAATTTATACTCGAACGATGATGCTACAACTGAGGAGTTAGCATAGGCATTAAAGGGACTATATGATGTTCTTAGATGAGATGTTCTTGAAAAACAAAGCTGGGTTCTATGGTTAAGTGAAAAAGAGAGAAATTCAAAGTTTTCCACATCTTAACTAAGCAAAGAGAGCGAGGATCGAATCATGCAACTTTTGGATGCAACTAGAAATGTTTTTGAAAATAAGGAAGGATTGATAACCATTGTTACTAGTTATTTTAGGCAAATCTTTAAGTCATCTAACTCATAAAATATAGAAGAAACACTGATCGATTTATCAACAACGATTACATGGATGATAAATGTTGATTTGACAGCTTCGGTCACTAAGTGGAAGCTGAAATTGGCGCTCTTCGTTATGCATCTAGTGAAAGCTCTTACACCAGATGGGATAACATCTCTTTTCTATCAGAAATTTTAGGATATCACAAAAGAGGATTTAACCAATATGGTTAATTAATTCTTTTAGAGGAACAATGGTACAAAAGCTAAATGATACTAATATTTGTCTACGATTAAGCCAAGAAAATGTCTCAATTTAGACCGATTAGTTTGTGCAATGTTAGTTACAAATATTTTCTAAGATATTATGCCAGAGATTGAAGAAAATCCTTCCAGACCGTAAATTAAAAACCAATCAGTCTTTGTTGTTGGAAGACAAATTACAGAGAACATCATAATTGTACATGAAATATTTTATGCACTACGAACAAAAACTAAGTGGAAGAATTAAAAAATGGTCGTAAATATTAGACAATATATTAAAGATATACTTGAGATCCAAAACAAAAGGAGAATGAGTTCCTACTTACAAGTTCAAGATGATATTAATGGATCTAAAAGTAAGCTATTTATCTTTATTAAAGAAAAAATATTGAATAGAATGAATGAAGGAATAGACGACTTTTAAAAGTAAGAAAAAAATACTAGTTAAATCTATTTTGTTAAGGAAATACTACTCAAAATAAACAAAACAATTGTTTTAAACTTTTAAATGATAAATGCATTATATTCCCTTTATTGATCACGTCTATGGTTATTATCACAACACCGACTTGAAATAAATTTGATCAAAAATTTCTGAGTTTTTTTAAAAATTATTTTTACGGATGAGAAAACAAAACAAACTAAAAGACAGATAAATATATTATTCTTTATCCCTTAAAAAGAAAAAGAGGAATCGAAGAGGAAGATCATCTTTGCAAAGTAGAATATGCAAAAGAATGATTGAAGTGCAACTGAGAAAGTTGTCTTTAATTTGAGGTTTTATTCAACTCAACTACTCTTTTTCTTTTTTAAGAAACTACTTTTCTTTTCTTTTTCATCAGATTTATCAATTGAATTAGGTAGATTCATGCGCACAAATATAGATAATGGTAATATACTAATATCCAAAGAGATAAAATATAAATTCCGCAAACCAAGTATTCAAAATTCTTCTTTTAAAACTTTTACCTTCGTACAGTGTGAGTGAAGTTATATGGTGATGGTGCGAATTTTTTTTGGTGCTACAGGCTCTATTGTCTTCTTTTTTTCTGTAACTTTCTATTGTCTTCTTTTATCGATATCCTTTGTCATAATTAACCAAAACATACATTCGTAAAATACAAAGTAAGAGCATTTTCTTAATATGATTACAAACTTTCTAATGTTAAGAGAGTATTTAAATCTAAAGTATCTTTTTTTTATCAAAAAATCTAAAGTATCTTTGATTCAAAAATCATGATAAATAAGGATTCGTTTCAAGACAAATCCAATAGATTTTCAAAAGATATGTCTAAAAGCACGAAAAGAATATCCGTTGTAGTTGTACCCATGAAATATTAAATACAATTACTATTAAGAAGAGTTATATATCACACTCTAAACATACATCAACACTCGAAGTCCATCAAATGTTAACCCTGAATGTAAGATAATTTCTTTTGGAGTAGAGTAACAATCAAATGAGAAAGAAAAAAAACAATAAAATGAGGAGTTAATCCTACCGATCAAGATATTGATTCAAGAAAAGAAAAGATATTGATTCAAAACATTCGGTGGTTTGGGTTTCCTTCTCTATTAATGTTTTAATTTATCTTTTGGCAATTGCATAAGTGATTTCTATGCTACTGTTTTCTAGTTAAAGAAAAAAGCAAATTTCTCTTTACAGATCTCCTTTATATTTGTCGTCACTTTGGAAGGCATGATTAGGTGAAACATCAACAGTAACCTGTGACAATCCATCATGCGAACCTGGTTCACAGCTCTGCAGATTATCAATTCCAACTCGTCGCTTATGAATTTTTATTAACTCCATAATTATGTTGTTGATACGATTGACATTCCTCAAACCTAAGACTTCATCCATTAACAATCTTCTCACATGACAAGCTATCACCAATTGAACTGTATGTCAATTGGTGACAACTTATCATGTGAAAAGATTGTTAAAGGGTGATGTCTTAGGTTCGAGTATCGCCAAGCACACCAATAACCTAATTATAGAATCAATGAGAACTCAAAAGTGAGGGTTAGGATCAATGCTATTAGGACCAGCCGGGATCTACAAGACGGGTTGTCACATAACCATAAGACACTTTACCATTAATAGAACATCATCGTAACACAAGATTGTCTTAGCACAAAAAGACACAAGATTGACAATATACGGTAATTGATATCTTATAGTGTTTGATAGTGTCTGATATTTACCACTGTTATGTCATGATATCATCCCTACTTAGAGTCTATTATATGTGTTTGGAGTATGTTTTAGAGTATTTTAAGGTTTAGGTACGTTCTGGAGAACTTTGGTGATTCTGGAGTTTATAGAGATGTAGAACTACATAGATGCGTCAGATGTTTAACTATGGATGCTAACCTTCCCATGGTGCGATTGTGATGATTTTTTGACATAAGATAGAGATTTGAGTTAGCTTTCCAATGCCACCGGTTTAAGGTCAATCAGCATCTTAGAGACAAAATTATGTCTGTTTTACAGGGGAGTGGTCTATCTGTAACCAAACAATAGAATTTTTAGGGTGATTATTAGATCTATCAATAGAATTATGTTTATTGCTTGTGTTCTGAAGTAGTAACTAGAACCATGATCATAGGATAGTTAGGTGCAAGCGAGAGCATGGTCTACTACCAGAATTAATCATGTTGAGTTAGGTTGTTAGAAACAAACGAGAGTTGATTTAGTTAATTTAGTGAACTCAAGAGACCACCGATCGATGCAGGATCATTGCCATCGATAGACGATCATTTCGTGTTAACAAGCGAGAGCTGAGACATCAGACTAGTTCTCTGATTAACACTCTTAGCTTCTATCCTCTATAATCCACTTGCCTAAAACCCTAGATCTAGCTATTTATTATTATTGAAGTAGGCGTCTATTCTTTCGTCTCTTACCTCGTATTCACCGCTGTACTGATTTGCTACCAGCTGCGAGTCGCAATACGCGTGGATATTGCGTATTTTCAGGCCGCAAGCCAGTCATAAGCCAGCAATGAGAGCTTTGTACTCGGCTTCGTTGTTGGAGGCTGGAAAAATCAATCGAAATGATTGTTCCAGTACTTCCCCTGTTGGTGAAGTCAGTTGAATTCTGATCCTGAAGCCTTGTTTGGATGACGACCCATCAACGTGGAGTGTCCAGGTTGAATCCTGTGGGGAATTCTACCAATAAGTCAGCGAGCACTTGCGATTTTGCGCAAGCTTTCGCTCGATATTCGATATCGTATTCACTTAGCTTGATTGTCCACTTTGCTAGTCTTCCAGATTGACTGGGGCTATGCAAGATCGTTCGCAGAGGAAATGATGTGAGTACCAGGATCGTATGAGATTGAAAATAAGGCCTCAGTTTTTGAGCTGACATTACGACGGCTAGAGCCAGTTTTTCCATTAACGGGTAACACGTCTCTACATCCACAGGATTTTACTTATGTAAAAGATGGGCTTTTTTTCGCCTCGCTCTTCTCAGATGAGAACTCCGCTTACAACTGTTACGGATAATGCGATATACAGAAAAAGGGGCTCCACTTCTATGGGTTTTGCGAGCACTTGGGGAGTGGCAAGGTAGTGCTTTAACTGTTTGATAGCTTTCTCGCACTCCTTGGTCCACTCAAATTTTTATTCCCTTTCATTGTGTCGTTGAAAGGTAAACATTTATCCGTTGACCGCGAGATAAAACGATTGAGTGCTGCGACTCTACCTGTTAACCTCTGCACCTCTCGTTTTGGTTCTTGGGGATACCATCTCAATCAACGCGGTGATCTGCTTTGGATTTGCCTCGATTCCCCGAAAGGTTACGAGGTATCCCATAAATTCTCCCGATGCTACCGCAAACCTGCACTTTGTGGGTTCAATTTCGTGTTATGTAGGTTTAACCTCTTGAAGAATTCTTGGAGATGGTTGACATGGTCTTGTTTCTCAAGAGATTTTACGAGCATGTCATCAATGTATACCTCCAGAGTTTTTCCGATTTGGTTGGAGAACATTCGGTTAACCAATCGCTGATAGGTTGCACCAGCGTTCTTAAGGCCGAATGGTATTACTCTGTAACAGTAAGTACCGCGGTAGGTTATGAACACAGTTTTTTCCTGATCATCATTGTTCATCATGATCTGATTGTACGCGGAGAAATCATCCATGAATGACAACATTTTGTTTCCTGTCGTTGCTTCGACCAGCCGATCGATGTGAGGCAGTGGGAAACTATCCTTTGGACATACTTTGTTGAGATCGATGAAGTTGACGCAGACTCGCCACTTTTCTTTTTTATTTTTTGACGACGACTGGTTAGCTAGCCAGTCAGGATATCTTACCTCTATTATGGATCTGACTTTGAGGAGTTTTTCAACCTCGTCGTTAACTGCGGAAGCCCGTTCAGGACCCAACTTTCATCTTTTCTGTTTGACCGGTTTCAAAGTTGGATCGACGTTATGTTCATGACATGTAATGTTGATGTCAATCCCTGGCATGTCTTCCGCATCCCACGCGAACGTGTGTAAGTTATTTTTTAGACAAGCGATAAGCTCTGTTTTTAAGGACTCGCGAAGATTAGCACCAATTTCAATGAAGCGGTCTGGGAATGCTTGGTCGAGGCATACTGAGACCACGGGTTCACAAGTTGGTTCGCGTTTTCCCTTGAGTTCCTTGGCTACTCGCGACTGCCAAAAGATTTCTGTTTCGTTTGGTCCTAAGGAGTTCTCGTCAATAGACGACTTTCTTTTCTTGTTGGAAGGAGTCTCTGATGACGAGCCCTTTCGTTTTAGTTCTGTGGCGAAACAGACTTGCGAGATTTTTTGATTCCCCCAGATTGTCTCGATTCCGTGTGGTGTTGGAAACTTAAGACATAGATGGTAGGTCGATAGCTCTGCCTGCATTGAATTTATCCATGGAGTTCCTACAATCACGTTATACGATGAGGGTCGGTCAACGACCCGAAACTCCATGATTCTTGTTATAATCCCGGCCCTGAAAGTGAGGTTGATTGTCCCGAGAGTCAGAGTCGCTTCCACCGAAATTCCTAATAGCGGACTTGGGTCTTCCGCAATTCTGGATACATCAATTTCCATCCTCTCGAGGGTACATTTGAAGATGATATCTGCCGAGCTTCCGATGTCGACTAATATCTGAGCGACATCGATATTCTGAATCGTCAACTCGACACCAAGGAGGTCGTTACGGGGTTTGACCTGATCGTCCGCACTTTCCTTGAAGGAGATGATGTTACTGCATGTTGGATTAGGCATATCTCTTTCTTATCAGTTCAGTGGTTTTAGAGTTAGAGAATCCGACCCCCCCTCCTTCTAGAGTCAAACTATGGCAACCGAAATTCACACTGTCGATTTTGTGATCTTAAGGGAAGTCTTAAAGATCCGACTTTTCCAGTATTATCTGCATAAACACACAAAACAAAGAAGAGAGAAATAACAGAATAACAAAAGTAAAATTGCACTTAGGCATTTTATTGATTGATATCGATAGAAAAAAATTGTCTGCAATGGAGAACGAAAGAACAAAGTAGAAAACATTATAAGTATCGAACTCGCTAGTCTAGCCACCTAGATCCTAAGTTCTCCTAAAGCTAACAATAGTTTTCTTCACCTAATCTTCGGATCCCCTTCGTCTCTACCCTCATCCTCTCTTATATACTCCTCTTCAAGGCGGTTTGTCTCTTCTTTTTTTGCCCTGAGTCGAGTTTATCTCATTTCCGGGAAAATTCTTTTTTTCTCTCGATCTTCATGGTTATCTTCGGAAACCTTACATTTATCTTCTTATTTTTTGAAATTTATCTTTGTGCAAATAAAGATAGACCATCTTAACACCACTGGGCTTGGTTTTGTATGAAAAACATAAGCGGGTATTTAGTCGCGTTTTAGGCCTCTCAGGCCGTTTTTCCGACTTTGAGCGTTTTACCAATTTTTCTGAAAGATCGTCTTTGATACGACATCGATTTTAAGCATGGGTTCAAACTTCTCATATAGTTAGGCAACTTTGGCGCCAAGTCAACCGTTCCCTTATTATACAATTGGTTTAAACTTATAAGAAAAATAAGTCTTTGCGGTTTTTAGCGTAAAGTTCCAATGATAACTCTGATTGAGACAAACGAAAACAATTTCGATCGCGACTCAAAGAGGAATACAAAGAAAAGACACAGTTTGCCATATGGCGTCCAAGGCTTGGAGAGCTGAGGTCGCCATATGGCGACCCGGTCTTCGAAGGGTCTGGTCGCCATATGGCGACCTAAACTCGGAGAGCGTAGGTCGCCATATGGCGACCCAGACTCGGACATCCTAGGTCGACATATGGCGAACCGGACTCAGACATCCTAGGTCGCCATATGGCGACCCGTACTCTGAGAATATGGCGACCTGGTCTCG
This sequence comes from Sinapis alba, assembly GCA_012274485.2. Taxonomy (NCBI): domain Eukaryota; kingdom Viridiplantae; phylum Streptophyta; class Magnoliopsida; order Brassicales; family Brassicaceae; genus Sinapis; species Sinapis alba. The sequence goes on along the minus strand of MU107135.1, from coordinate 29,315 downwards.
GAGACCCTATGTCGCCATATGGCGACCTGGTCTCGGAGACCCTATGTCGCCATATGGTGACCTGGTCTCGGAGACCCTATGTCGCCATATGGCGACCCAGACTGTATGGGTCTAGGTCGCCATATGGTGACCCGGATTGTGTGGGTTAAGGTTGCCATATGGCATCCCGGATTGTACGGGTTCAGGTCACCATACGGCGACCAATACCTTGTGTGTGCAGGTTGCCATATGGCAACAATGTTCTGCGTGTCTGGATTGCCATATGGCTACCCGTGCTTTACGTGTGCGATTTGCCATATGGCGACCAATGCTCTGTGTGTGCGGGTTGCCATATGGCGACCCGTGCTCTGCGAGTGCGGGTCGCTATATGCCGACCAATGCTTTACCAGTGCGGGTTGCCATATTGCGACCCGTGCATTGCGAGTGCGGATCTCCATATGGCGACCAGTGCATTGTGAGTGCGGGGCGTCATATAGCGTCCCGTGCACTGTGAGTGCGGGTCGCCATATGGTGACATGTGCTTTGCGAGTGCGGGTTGCCATATGGCGAACCGTTCATTGCGAGTACGGGTCACCGTATGGTGACCTGTGCTTTGCGATTGCGGGTTGCTATATGGCAACCTGTGCTTTGGGAGTGCGGGTCATCATATGGTGACCCATGTATTGCGAGTGTAAGTCGCCATATGACAACCTAGGTTTGAGGTGTTTTTGTTCTTTCCAAACTACTTTTTTGATATGTTACTTCTAGATGTGGCAACCTTAGTCGTGATATAGCCTATTTATTACCAGTTTTAGGCCATGTTATAGGCTCTATTTAGAATATATTATGTGTGTCTAAGCTATGTTTTAGAGTATTTACAGGTCCAGAAACGTTTTGGAGATATATGAGATACTTTGATCTTTTGGAGCATCTAGAGGAGAAGAATCCGTAGCTGTTCATCTAGGGAGTCAACAAAGCCATCGATCGATGGAATATACGTGGCGTCGACCAATGATTAAAGCCCAAGATTGATCGATGCAATACACATGCCATTGATCGATGATTAAAGCCCAAGTCAGAATGACGAAAATGTCCTGGACAAGTTTTGACCTAAATTTAGTTTTTTTTTTATTTATGTCTTGAGAAAGACAGAGAGACAAGAGAGTTCTACAACACAAGTTTTTACAGAGCATTTTAGTTTTATTCATTTTGCATTAGGAGAGAAAGGAGAGACTCATTCAGAGTCCTCCTAGAACTCTTTTGGTTTTTATCTATTTTATATTTTATAGCTATGTCATCTATGATTTTTGTGACAAAGATCATGTTTGAGTAGTTACTAATTAGATTTAGGGTTAAATGATAACAATCATGGATTAGCCCAAAAATAGGATTGCTAGGTTAAGTTAATATCCATCAATTGAGTTGTGTTTAATGCTTGCATTCTAGAGTTGCTAACAAGGATCTCGATGATAGGACATGGACAACTACGAGAGTAGGTTCTGTGCCAGAATAGATTCTGTTGAACTAGGATGTTAGGCGCATGCGAGAACTGGTCTGATAAGTCTAGTGGACTTATCAAATCTTGCCCCACAGTTCCTTCTGATTTCACCGTCGATCGACATCAGGCCTTAGCCGTCGATCGATGGTCTTTCCTTTTGCTCGTATACGAGAGTTGGAGTTAAAAGGATCATAATAATAGTTAACATTTAAGTTTTAGAATATTTATATTTCCGTACTTCCTATCCCCTCTAAATCATTTAGCTTGAAACTCTAGATCTAGCATATTTACATTCATATTTATATCTAGTTAATTAATAGCATATTTCCATATTGCATCATACTTCTTGACAAGGAATATTTCCTTAATTTGATTATTTACCACCAATATATATATTTACCTACCTTAGTCTTTAGATTTAAGAAATCTATTGTGTGCCTTTGCTCTCCGTGGATTCGATCCCTAAGTACTACATCTGATCTCTCTTGGCAAGAGTATTATTGTGTGTGTGAAGATTAAGGTTAATTTGATAGTTGATTGTTTAGGATATTTATACCCTGCTCGAACAACAAACAACACACTATGTCAAATTTGGCGCCATTGCCGGGGAGAAAGGATTCACCATTAAAATCAATTTGTTTGATTTAGTCTAGGTATTTTTCTATATTCGTTTACTTATATACATTTTTTTCTTTGTATTTCAGGTACATACATAGTAGTACCAGGAAGCAATGATGAGAGGATTTTTGGGTTCTTCAAAGAAGGAGCCTGCTGATTCACGCACGATCCATAAGTCTAAGAGGGCAGTCGACACCCTTCAAGCAACGATCGCTAGGGAAGAGAAACAAGTATCGATCGACACCAATACTTCACCGTCAACCGATACGAACACCATGACATCGATCGACACCAACACCTCGATGTCGATCGACACCAACACCTCTATGTCGATCGACACCACCCACTCTTCGTCGATCAACATTACTCGCGAGAAGACAAAAGAAGGTTGAAGTACTAATACTGAGTTTTGACAAGAATGGTATTTTACGAGACAAAGAAGGTCGCGCACATGGGACTGCAATCCCTGATGCTACTGTTGTTACTTTGAATACTGAGATTGAACGACAAAAGGCACTTAGAGATTACAACAGATCTGAAGATTTCTACGCTAAGAAGTCTGCTATGCGTCATTCTGAACTTTATAGGAATGACATTGGGATGCATCCTTTATACATCTTTCTTGTGGGCCAGGATCCTTTTCATGGGCTTCTTCATGGATGTCCTACTGACCACCTCAAATCATTTGATGATTTAGCATCGACCATTAAGTGCAATGGAGTCTCTGGAGATTACTACTTCTGCAAACTATTCACATACTCTCTTGCTGGAGAAGCAGCATGTTGGTTCAAGAGGTTGCCACCAGGATCTCTCACTGCATGTAATGACATCACGAACGCCTTCCTCACCAAATTTGTCTATGATACTGAAGCAAATTTGAAGATTGAGATGGAATCTATGCTGAGATATATAATAGAGGAAGAAGAAGAAGATGGATATGGAGAGCCGAGCAGAGCAGAAGAAGCTGATATTAGTGATCTGATTCTAGAATCGATCAACACTAATACCTCAGCATCGATCAACACTAAGACCTCAACATCGATGGACACTAAGACCTCAAAATCAATCGACACTAAGATCTCAACATCGATCGACACTAACCCCTTTTGTTGGTCGACACCTCTTGAAATCCCTGATAATTCTAGTTGTCCTCACGACATTGCAGACTCAACATTGAAGCAGAGCATCGATCAACACGCAAAGGAGAACATCGATTGACAAACACCACCTGATATCGATCGAGACCCATCATTTGACGAAGAGCCAAGTTACTTGATTGAACCAGAAATAGTTGAGGAGAGAATGCACGAGTTCAAGGGTTCACACGTTGATTTTCCAAAACATCCGCAACCACCTATTTGTTTAGAATAAGCTGTTGAGATTCACAAAAGAGTGAAGTTCATACATGACCCTATGAAGTTTGTGGTTCCTTGTGCTATATTGGAAGTTGAATTTCCTATTCCACCAGATAGAGGTACGCATCTAGGTTCCTACAGTGTGGCATTTGATGATCAAATGTACGTGGGACACCACCACGAAATCAGACAAGTCTGGGGAAAAGAAGAGAAAGATTTGGAAGAAGAGAAAAAGGACCAAGGAAGGTCCTCAGTTATCATTGATTCCCCACTTCTCATATGGTGTCAGGAAGTACAGAGTGCGCAGCAGATGCTTCTCCAGACATTTGCAAAGCTTTGAGCACTCCTTATTGCTGAGATGATAGACAAAGTAGAAGAGTTTGTGGAGGCTTTAACAAAAACGCTGATTAAGCTTCATAGAGTATATATTGAGAGTTGTTTTGGAGCAAGTCCCTAATCTCATGTAGAATGAATCAGATCTCCAAAAGTCAAGCTAATGACTAAAAATAAGCGCTGAGTATGGGGCAACCCACTGTTAGGTTTGTTTTAAATTTGATTTTATTTTTATTTATTTCTGATTTTTCAATTTTACTGTTTTCAGGAAAAAAAAATGAACAGTGTCAACACGGTAGCAGAGACACTGTAGCATCGATCGACAATGTAGCAAAGATATCTATCGACACTGTAGCAGAACCAGCGATCGACAATGTAGCTTCGTATTGTAGCCGTGACACTGTACCAATGCTACTGTAGCATGATACTGTTCCAAAAAAAAATCTTATTTTTGTTTATTACTGTCTATTTGTGTTTTATTTATTTCAGATCAAGGAACATGAGTCTGCACAGAGCATCGACCGACACTTGATCACTGTCGATCAACAGAGTATCCCTAGTATCGATCGATTGTCACTTAACTTTGTCGATCGACGGTCACCATCAGCAAGCATGTATATCGATTTTCCTTGTTAAATTTGGTCCTTTTGATTTATTTTCTTTACCAATCTCAGACTGAATAACACTGGTGATAGTGTTGTTTAAGTCTGAGGGAGGTTTACTAATATTGTTTTCTATTTTGAGTCTTATACGTACAAAAAGAGTAGAAACTTACATGTACAACATCGATCGACACCAGAGTCACCGTCAGTCGGCAATGGATCGCAACCATCGATCGACCCAACATACCTACCATTGATCGATGCTCTATTACATAATCTGGTATCAAGTTTCTCTCTTAACTATTTACTTATAATCTAATTTTTCCTAACCAATCCGGGGCGGATTACAATGGGGATAGTGTAATTTAAGTCTTGGGAGGTTTGCTAACGCTATTTGATTTGTTTTGAGTTTTATATATATATATATATATATATATATATATAATTTTTTTGAAAAGTTTTATTGAGTCAAAAGGGGATTATAATCAAGATTTATTATTGACTAATCACACTTTAGCACCATTCTTAAAAGGTTGTTTGCAAAGATTACTAGGGATACTAAAGTGGATGATCCTTCCACTATACCACACTTGCTTAGAAAGTTTGAAGGAACCAGAGCTGATTTCCAACACTAATCCTGACATTATTAGCTTGCTTTGGGGCTTAGTATTCACTGGATCGGATTCCTTCTGCAAGTTTGTAGGTACAATTCATTGCACCTTTGGTTCCCTTCCCTCTCTCTCTCTTCAGCATCTACTTAAAATCTTAAAAGATTGAGATGACTTCCCGAGATGCAGAGGGGTAGGTACAATACCAGTGACCCTATTATTCTAATTCAGAGGAATGATCACATATTGTTGGAAGCAAGGGGTAGGTAAATTACCCATGACCCCACTATTCGCCTACAAGTTTGCCCAAAAAGGAAAAGGAAAAATAAAAGAAAAAACAAGAAGAGAAAATCAAAAATAAGATGGCATCATTGTCCATTAAGTTTGAGATCTAAAAAGATTCGGAGAAGAGAGAAAAAGAGGAAAGAAAGGAATCAGAGAAGACTTTGTGCCTGGTTGTTCAGATACTTGCAGAGGTAAGAGTCCATGTGTCCTTTGATCGATACTTCCAAGGTAAAGCATGTACTTTTATTTTATGCAAAGAAATGAGATCAGTAAAGGGGCGAGTCAAGCTAGTATTTGCTAAGTTGTTGGTAGAATTGATTTGGTTGCTATACTACGATAGGATACATAAAGATTCTTTGTGATTGACTTGATAGGATGTGTTTGCAACAAAGTAGGATGATAGTTATACTTAGATATTATATGAGTCTCCACTTTTCAAAAACTCTTTCACATATTTGTTTGCTTGAGGACAAGCAAAATGTTAAGTCTGGGGGAGTTGATATAGCCTATTTATTACTAGTTTTAGGCCATGTTATAGGCTCTATTTAGAGTCTATTATGAGCGTCTAAGCTATGTCTTAGAGTATTTACAGGTCCATGAACGTTTTGGAAATATATGAGATACTTGGAGCTTTTGGAGCATCTAGAGGTGAAGAATCCGTAGTTGTTCATCAAGAGAGTCGACAAAGCCATCGATCGATGGAATACACATGGCGTCGACCGATGATTAAAGCCCAAGATCGATCGATGCAGCACACATGCCATCGATCGATGATCAAAGCCCAAGTCAGAATGACGAAAATGCCGTGTACGAGTTTTGACCTAAATTTAGGGTTTTGTATTTATGTTCTGAGAAAGACAGAGAGACAAGAGAGTTCTACAACACAAGTTTTTACAGAGCATTTTAGTTCCATTTATTTTGTATTAGAAGAAAAAGGAGAGACTCCTTCAGAGTCCTCTTGGAACTCCTTTGGTTTATATCTATTTTATATTTCATATGTATTTCATCTATGATTTATGTGACAAAGATCATGTTTGAGTAGTTATGATAGCAATCATGGATTAGCCCAAAAAATAGGATTGTTAGGTTAAGTTAATATCCATTAATTGAGTTGTGCTTAATGCTTGCATTCTAGAGTAGCTAAATAGGATCTCGATGATAGGACATGGACAACTAAGAGAGTAGGTTCTGTGCCATAATAGATTCTGTTGAACTAGGCTGTTAGGCGCATGCGAGAGCTGGTCTAATAACTCTTGTGGACTTATCAAATCTCGCCCCACACTTCCTTGTGATTTCACCGTCGATCGACATGAGGCCTTAGTCGTTGATCGATGGTCTTTCCTTTTGCTCTCATACTAGAGTTGGAGTTAAAAAGGTCATAATAGTTAACATTTGAGTTATAGAATATTTACATTTTCGTGCTTCCTATCCCGTATAATTCATTTAGCTTGAAACCCTAGATCTAGCATATTTACATTTATATTTACATCTAGTTAATTAATAGCATATTTCCATATCTTCATTAGTAGCATATTTATATATTGTATCTTACTTCTTGACAAAGAATATTTCCTTAATTTGATTATCTACCACCAATATATATATACCTAGCTTAGTCTTTAGAAACAAGAAATATATTGTGTGTCTTTTCTCTCTGTGGATTCGATCCCTAAGTAGTACACCTGATCTCTCTTGCCAAGAGTAGTATTGTGTGTGTTAAGATTAGGGTTAATTTTATAGTTGATTTTTAGGATATTTATAGCCTGCTAGAACAACAAACAATACACCATGTCAGTCGGCGTTTTGGAGATAACTGTTTTTGACCCCAACCAAAGGCTAAAGGCGTATGAGGAACGTGTAGAGGAAGAAACTCAAAATACGACCAAGGGAAACATATGTTTTCAAATAACGACCAACATAGTCATAGGAACTATGAAGGTTTTCATGGAAGAGGTAGAGGACGTAATGGAAGAGGTAGAGGTCGAGGAAGATTCAACACCAAAACCATGTGTTATACACTGAAGACAAAAACTCAAAGAAGGATCCTTCAAAGGTGATATGTTGGCGATGTGACAAGCCAGGTCACTATGCAACTATCTATCTCGGGAGACCAATAAAGAATTAAGAAACAAACCTAAACGAGAGACAAGAGACCGACACACTCTATGTACATGAAGTGGTTTTCTTGATGAAGACAAAGTGATTCCAAAGAATCTTGATATCAATAAAGTAAGGAAAGTGTTTGGAATTTGGATAATGGAGCAAGCAATAAAATGACCAGGAACAAAGATTTAATTTCAAGTTTGGATCAAGATACCAAAACGAAGGTGAAGTTTGGTGATGGTTCGCGTGTTCATATTGTAGGAAAGGTTTGGTTACTTTTGTTTGAAAGATTAGAGAGAAGAAGGCACTCAAAGATATATATTACATACCCGACATGAAGCATAATATATTGAGTCTTGGACAAGTAATAGGAAATGGATGTGAGGTTACCATGAAAGACTATTCGTGTCAAAGATTGCTAGTACGAGTTACAAGATCATCAAATCATCTCCACAAGAATCCTATGGAGATATGTTACCCAAAGTGCTTTCATGTCAGAGATGAAGATGCTACATGGAGGTGGTACTCTCGGCTAGGACATATAAGCTATAGAGTAATGAACAACATGGTAACGAAGGAAATGGTAGTAGGAATGCCGAGTGTAACACACAAAGAAAGTGTGTGTGACACGTGTCTAGAAGGGAAGCAGAATAAACACTCATTCTTGACTAAGGCCATGTTTCATGCGACAAAACCATTATAATTATTGCATGGAGATTTGTGTGGACCAATCAAACAATCAACACCAGCAAATAATCAGTATATCTTTTTTTTTCTAATAGATGACTTCTCCGAATATATGTGGACAGTACTAATGAAGGAGAAGAGTGAGACATTCGATCAATTCAAAATATTTAAGGAAGGTAGTGAGAAGCAAAAATGGGTCAACCATTGAAAATTTTTACACCGATAGAGGAGGAGAGTTAATCTCATATGAGTTTAATCTATTTTCAAGGAGAATGGAGTAATAAGACACCTAACTACGCCTTACACACATCAGCTGTGTTATGGAAAGAAGAAACCAAACTTTAATTGGAATGACAAGCAATATGCTTAAGGCAATGAAGATGTTGAACTACTTGTGGGGAGAAGCTGTACGACACTCAACTTACCTCATCAATAAAGTTCATAAAAAAAAAATTAAAGGATCAAACGACATACGAGTGTCTCACATCGAAGAAACGAAAAATCGAGCACACAAGGATCTTTGGTTGTGTAGCACATGCAAAAATCTTTGGAACTTATATTAAGAAGTTGGATGAAAGATCAAAGAATGTAATTAATCTTGGAACTGAGGCGGGTTGCAAACCCTATAGACCCTATGATCTAGTCACAGGAAAGGTATTGGTGAGTAAAGATGTGATTTTTGATGAGAAAAAAGCTTGGGATTGGACATCTGCAACAAATCAAGCAGATTGTGAACCAACTATGCTTAGACTTCCACATTAGGGTTATATAGAAGATTGTGATGGCAATGGTCATTGTCAAGAACCTATAAACCAAGATGAAGAAGAAGAATAGGATAAAATTGGTACAATGAGAACCAAGTCATGGAGTTCAACAGATTGTGACAAGACATGGTCACACCATATCAAAACCAAAGTATCTCGATGGTTATGTGTTACTTGCAGATAAACAAAATGTAATGCTGCTCACTGTGGATGGCAAGCCAGAGAACTTTCTTGAAGCTGAACATGCAAGAGAATGGGTTGAAGCTATGGTAGCCGAGTTGGGATCTATCACAATAAACAAAACTTGGGAGTTAGTAGATAAACTGGTTTGTGTTAAACCTATAAGGTTAAAGTGAATCTACAAGATAAAAAGACAGGCGTCTGGCACAGTAAACAAGTATAAAGCGAGACTTATAGCAAAAATTTATGTACAAAAACATGGTATATATTTTGATGAAGTGTTTTCACCAGTAGCACGTCTCAAAACTATATGGCTCTTAATAACCCTTGCAACAACAGATGGATGGGAGATACATCATTTGAATGTGAAGATTGCTTTATTGAAGGGAGATCTAAAGGAGTTAGTATATGTAACAAAACTCAAAGGTTTCGAAAAGAAAGGAGAATAGGATCGAGTGTATGTGTTACACAAGGCTTTGTATAAGTTACGCCATACCCTTATAGCATGGAATATAAAACTCGATCAAGTTTTAAGGGATATGAACTTTATAAAATGCAGAAGGAGCCATCAGCGTACCGTAAGAATGAAGGAAGTGACTTCTTACTAGTGGTTATATATTTTGATGATCGATTTGTAACAGGAACTTCCCTTAAGGCGATTAAGAAATTCAAGGAAGAGATGTCAAGGAAGTTCAAGATGACAGATCTAGGAAAGTTAATGTATTATGTTGGCATAGAAGTGATTCAAGGAAACTGAATCAAGATAAGGAATCCTATCCGACACAAAGATGGAAGCATGTAACATGATTCAAGTATTAGTGGAGTCCATTTTAAATATGACAAAAGCTGAAGACAAATCAGAGATAGATGCAACTGCTTACATAAGAACCATATGATGTCTAAGGTACCTACTTCATACGAGACCAGACTTATCTTACACAGTTGGTGTTCTAAGTCGATATATACAAAGTCCGAGAAAGTATTTTCTTCAAGAAGGGTTGAACAAGGAGAGTCGTTGGATATAGTGAGACATGCATTCTATCTTGGCGAGTCATTGATCACTTTGATGTTGCAGAAACAGCCCACAGTTGCATTGTCTTCAGGTGAAGCCAAGTTTATGGCAGCAACAGAAGCAGTGAAGCATACTATATGGATCAAAGAGTTTTTGTGTGAGATACTAAGTGAAGCATGCGAAAAGGTCATACTTAGAATCAACAACAAATTGACTATTGCTCTAACTAAGAATCCAGTATTCCATGGAAAAATTAAGCACATACTTTTGAAGTATCACTTCATTTGCGATTGTGTGGTGAACATTCAAATCGAAATAGAGCATGTACCGGGTATTGACCAGAATGCAGACATCCTTACTAAACCGTTAGCAAAGATTAAGTTCAAGGAAATGAGAAGCTTAATTGGAATTCAAGAAATTAATCTTCCTAATTTATGTTGAAATTAAGGAGGTGAATGTTGTATAATTCCATAAAATTAATGTCTTTAATAAAATTAAGAAATAAACACAAAAAAAGAATCTAAAACAGAATAAGAAGTTTACTATTTAGATTAGATTTGTGTTCTATATTCCACACATATATAAATAAGGAAATTGTCCTACCAATTATAGATCTAAGAGACAAATATTAAGAACTTAGTTTTGAGAAATTTCTAAAGAAATATAGTAAGTTGTTCTTATAATTCAATGTGTTTCTATAAACTTTCAAAATCATCTCCATCATCTTCGATGATTGAACCGTTTTTAGTCTAAACGAGTAAATGGAGACAGAACTCGTCGGTGAGTTCTAACGGGAAGCTTTTATTCGATCAGTCGTTACAAGAGGAAGAGTAAGTTGAATAAATAAGCCGATACTCGGCGAGTTGGCCGGAAAAGGTAAAAACTGATAAGAATATCAAATATGATTGCCTTAATTCTATCTGTCAGGTCTTGTCCATCCTTGTGAGTCTCTTCCTCTGACCTTTTATAGCCGATGCTCTTCTGCTCGTGTCTGGAGTAGGTTGTCCTAATAGGCTTTACCTTGTTGGGCCGAGTGAATGACTTAACAAGTTGAGTTCAAGACGAACTGCTTTTAGTCTCTTCTTCGATTAAAAGCAGTCTGAAGCCAAGCCTTCAAACTCGAGCTTCCAAATGCAAGCCAAGCCGTTTTACTTCTCAGATGGGCCGGGCTGGCTTTTCGATGGGCCTTGAGGAGGATTTAATCCATCTCCTACAATAAGTCCTCCGAGGGGTACGATCAGCAGCGTCTCCCCTCTCAGTGACTTCGACAGGATGCACCACACCGCGAGGTGCTAACGGACACGGTGGGGTTGAGTTTATCTCAGCGTCTGTTAGTCGACGATGCCGAGAGGTTATTCCAAGGGGAAAGCGACTACGGTGCGAGAGAAAAGGAATCAAATGATTCGGGTGGGAATCCCCCAGATACGAGGGCAACCGGTCCTGATTTCTACCTAACTCGTTACTTGCCCGGGGGATTTTTCGAGAAGCTGCCCGCTATACCCCCGAGTTACTACGCTCCCCTAATATGAAAGGACAGGAATGGGGAAAGATCCAGGAAACGGAATCGACTCCTGGCAGTAAGCAGAAGCTCTTGAGGGACTGTGGGGCTACAGGCGTCACCTTTCTCATCACGACGCACGAGGAACAGCTGTGGTCGCCCCCAGTGGGATATCAATGCGTATACAAATCGTACTTCCAGTCGGATACCAAACTTTGGTTCCCGATCCCCTGACTTATAACTTCGTATATTTTTCGTCGGGACATCGCAATCAGCCAATTTTTGAATGGCCCATTCCGGATCGCCATGGCGATAATGGTGTTAGCCGCTGAGATTGATGTTTCAATGAGCGCCCGAGCCTTTGAAGAGCTAACCTTCTTGAAGCCATAACCACATCACATCTTGTCGGTGAAGATGCGACAAAATTACAATATTCTGACCGGTCATCCAAACAAGAATCAACGCTGGAACCGCTTCTACTTCTTCGTTAAGTTGGTAAGGCTGTGTTCAAGGATCCACCCGGTGAGGACTTCTGAGTGCTTTGGAATTTCAGAATTTGTAGATTGACCTTGTCGACTAATTTACTATATTTTTGGTTTTAACTGCTCTCCTTTCTTTTGTTTTTGCAGTCGATCATACGAAGACTCTTGATTACCCGGAAGGATTCTTCGACAATGCACGAGCAGTCGCTGCACTCAGCCATCGGCTTTGGCCAGATATCAACGGAGAGAGGAGTCGTAGGCAATTGGAACGAATTTCGAGAGGTTTGGCCTTCTTACTTTTCGTTCTTTGATTTCCATTAGGCTTTTTCTCGCTTAATGACTAATCTTCCCGTTTTTGGATTTGTGCAGACGATTGGAGCGCCAACTTACCTTGCTCAATAGATTTGGGGAAGAAGCACCTGCAAATTTTCACGAGGAAGGAGCATACACAGCTGAAGAAGTTCAAGAAGATGAAAGAACTTCCCAAACTAAGCTCTCTGATCAGCAGCGAGTTGGATCTTCTAGGGGCCAACCCGATGTCTATACTTGACGGCATGAACCTCGGGGGCTCAGATCTTGGGGAATCAGCTCCTCGAGATCTTCTACTAGATCCCCCTGCAGATGCCTTCGCTGGTCCGGATGAAGACAAACCTCTCGAGGTGGAACTGGTCCGCTCGAAAAAGAACGGCAAAAAGAGGTCTAGGGGGGAAGTGGATGCCTCGGATGCTGGCAGGGACTCTGTACAGGAAGGACTTGAGGGCGCGTACATTGAAGAACTCCCTAATAATAATAAGAAGAAGATATCCACTGAGAAGACTCAAGGAGAAACGGCTTCAGAAGTGGTGATGTAGGATCAACCATGAGACCGATCAATGATTCATCATGAAGGAGATACAAATAGGGCTGTTGTGCCTGATCGGGACGTTTCATTTGACGAGCTGCTCCTTCGTAAAAAGAAGAAAAGGGGACAGCTGATGGGATTCACATGGTTCTAGTTGCTGGCGAAAAGATTTTTTTTTCCCCGGACGAAGGTTCTGCTCATCGTGCTTCTCCACGAGGGTCAAGGTGTGAGGATCCCCTTCTTCTTGAAGAGCCGCAGGCCCAATCTCAGGATTGAGTGGAGTTCCAATACGTAGGCGACACCCTTCTTATCCGCAACCCGCTCTAGTGTGCCAAGCTGGTTCGTCAGATCAGGAGTGGGTCACACGATCTTCTGGCTATCAACAACATGATGTTCAAGGATACCTATGTGAATGCTGCACATGCGAAATTGGTAATAAGCTTCCGCCTTCTTCCCTTATCAGTACATTTCCCTTTTCTTCTCTAAGGGATAAGTTTGACCCGATTCTTTTGCGTTTTGTAAAGCGACGGGAGCATGAACCTCATCATTGAAAAATATGTCAGGCCGTTGAAGGACACGCTTGTCCAGCTGGGACAAGCTGAGGAGCTCGTTGAGGTGAAGGATGCTTACATCGCTCACCGGGAAGAGGAGTTCAAAGAGACGTTGGGGATTGCTTTTGCTGAGAGGGACCGTGCACTTGCTCGCAGGGAGACTCGAAAGGAAAAGATGGAAGCGATGGTAGCCGAGTTAGTGTCTACTCATGCTTTGGCGGAAGAGTTTGAGCGGAAGAATGTTTCCTTGGAGCGAGAGAAAGCGGTATGGGAGAGGGAGAAAGCTGATCTGGAGCAAGAAAAACCGGATGCGTCTCTGAGGTTTCTAAAAGATACCACGCGACTTAAAGAGTCGATGAGTTTTGAGGTTATGCATGAGCGAGTCAAGGTTGAGACTGCTATGATTGCTAAGTGTAACTGGCGTTTCGACAATATCCGTGCTTACCAAAACCCCAGGGACGCGTACGAGACAATGTGTAACTTGTACGAGCAGGCATGGGGGACGAGAAAGTTCCTCCAGAAGTTAGTCGAACAAGGCGCGGCGATTCCCCAGGCCACAATAGTCCTCTTCGCCTCATAAGAGAAGAGATTCGAGGGAGAAGCTGCCGCTCTTGAGGTTACGGAAAATCCTGAAGAAGATCTTATTGGGGATAGATTATATCTACCAAATATAGGCGTGAGGCTGGCGCATATATAAAAGAGGAGGGTTGATGCATGAAGAAGATTCACACACACGAACTCAACAGCTACAACTAGGGTTTATAACATAACTTGTTCTCTCTGTATTGTTCATCAAACTCTTTACTTTATTCAATAACGACTTTGATCCGCTCTTAAACTCGCCTCTCTAATAACCTACCATCGAAACCGTACTACCGATCTAGGTATACCGATTTCAGATTCAACAATTGGCGCTGTCTGTGGGGAATTAAGACAGTAGCGATCAAAACAACGATCAAATGATGATGATCTCACTCTAATCAAGCAGGCCAACAACCAGTTGACCTCAATGCAGTCTTGGCGTCTCTCGCCACCGTGGTACAACTACTCGATCAACAAGATGCCAAAAACAAGGCCAAGCAAGAACGTCTAGGCATAATCACCGCCGTATGCATACCACCGATGCAACCAGACGATCAAGATCCCAAAACAGCTAGACGTAATCGCCGCTTCAAAGCGCGACGCGAGACCGAGCAGCCGATCATGCAACCAGTGAAGAACTCCTCTTCTTGCGAGGGACGATTCAAGACATGTCATTTTGGATCCATCAAGCGACAAGCTTTGCGCCAGAGATCGACCGAGTCTTGGCCGCAACTCAGAAAACTCCCTTCACCAAGAAGATCACCGACATACGAGTCCGCGGCGAGTCCGATCCCAGAGACCACATGAAAAGTTTTAACATCGCCATGGGCCGAGCTCACTTATCAGAAGAGGAACGAGATGCTAGTTTTTGCCATCTTTTTGTCGAGAACCTGACTGGACCAGCTCTCACTTGGTTCTCTTGCTTATCAGAGAACTCCATCAACTCTTTCAAAGAACTCTCTACCGATTTCCTCAAACATTACTCAATGTACATCCGACAAGGAGCCTCAGCAACCGACCTCTGGAAGATATCCAAAGGACAAAAGGAGTCTCTCCAAGAATTTATGGATTGATTCAAAAACCTAGTTTCGAAAGTCGACGTTCCTGACAAAACCGCAGTCGAGGCACTACACAACACGCTGTGGATCAGATCATCTTTCTGGTCCGACCTTTATACGAATAGTACCATCACCCTCGAAGACTCCCTTCACAGAGCAAACTGCTTCATCCGAATGGAGAAGGACAACGCGGCTCATGCCACAAAGCAAAACGTATTGAAACTCTAGCTAACAGTGAAGGAAACAACCAATTACCACGAATCTTGCAAACATAAGTCATACGACAAGAAAGGCAAGGTCTTCTCGGAAACAGAGGAACTAGGAGCAACTTCCATCTCGGCACCAGCTGAGCGACCATGGAACGTATGGGTTAGAACCCTCGAAGGCAAACCCCTGACTTACGACGACATAAAGTTTTGCACTTACCACAAATCCAAGGGTCACAATACCAAGGAATGAAAACAGCTCGCGGAAGCCTTATACTCATCATTCAAGAACGGGGTCGTCACACCCGCCCTACAAAAATCCAGGTCTAGCAAGAAAAAAGGCAGCTCGACCAAAAACTGACAAACACATGCCAAAGCGCAGGAGCCAAACCAGGTAGTTCACCCAGATGATCAGGAAGCCTCTGCTCCACCTCGGCATAGAGACAATACTGGCACAGAGGACGAGCGACCTCAAGTCGCTCGACAGATCAACCTCATCCCAGCAATAACTAAAGTCCTCAGGAGAAGGTAAGAGACCTCCGAGAACGTCTCCAACATAAACGTTCGACAACCAACCTGCGAGACACTCTCCTTCACAGGAAGAAGCCAAATCTCTCAGACGATGACCTCCGTCGAACAATTAAACCCAATACAGACACAGTCGTGCCTAATCTTTGAAAGTTACTGCCTGATAAACATCCCAGCATTTTTCGACGAATTAACGTCATCCTTGGTGGTCCGCCCCTATGCAACGATTCTGTGAAAGCAATCAAGGAATATCAACGCAAAGCAGTAACTGCTAACCGATGGCCAACCAAGCACGAAGGGGAGACATCAATAACGTTCTCGGACAATGATTTAACCGACATAGATCAGCCGCACAATGATCCCTAGTTGGTTGAACTACATACCAGCACTTGTGAGGTCACTCGTGTTCTTATCGACACTGGAAATTCAGTCGATCTCATCTTCTGACAGACCCTGATCAAAATGATTGTGGACCTCAAAGACATTAAGCCCTCGTCAAGAGCACTTACCGGCTTCAACGGATCGCCAACACAGCTACTAGGCACTATCCGACTCAATGTTTTCATCGGAGTAGTGAGTAAGCTTGTCAAATTTTCTATGATCGATACAAAAACCCAATACAACGCGATCCTGGGTACGTGGCTTCACATGATGAAGGCGGTTCTATCAACATACCATCAGTGCGTTACATTCTCAACCAGGGAAGGAACCGTTTTCACACTCAAAGGCAACCAACGTCTTGCAAGTAGAATGCTAATCTCCAACTTCAAAAGACAGCAAGTCACCTTCCTCGGTTAACCAGAAAAGAAGCTGATATCGCAGAAAGTGGAAGCTATTCAAGTCGGGATTGATATAGAGAATCCAGATAGGACTGTCGGTATAGGCTCCAGACTTAGCAACAATCTGGCCACAGAACTAACAGAGTTCCTCAGTGCAAACAAAGCAACTTTCACTTGAATCACCGCTGACATGCCCGGTATCGATCCAGCCATAACAGCCCCCGACTAAAGGTCGACCCAACGTACAAACTGATCAAGTAGAAATGGCGTAAACTCGGTCCCGAGACAGCAAAGGCCGTAAACAATGAGGTCGATAGACTTCTCGGAGCTGGGTCCATTGCAGAAGTTAAGTATCCAGACTGGTTAGCTAATCCAGTCGTTGTCAAAAAGAAGAACGGAAAGTGGAGAGTATGCATCGACTTCACAGATTTAAACAAAGCATGTCCGAAAGACAGTTTCCCTTGCTTCACATCGTTTAGATGGTCGAATCCACAGCGGGAAATGAGCTTCTCTTCTTTATGGACATCTTCTCGGGCTGCAATCAAATCATGATGCACCTAGACGATCGAGAGGAGACTTCATTCATCACTGATCGCGGCACGTATTGTTATCAAGTTATGCCGTTCGGGATCAAGAACGCATGAGCAACTTACCAGCGTCTCGTCAAAAAGATGTTTGCCGACAAACTAGAAATAACCATGGAAGTCTATATCGACGACATGCTCGTCAAGTCACTCATTGCAAAAGACCACATCAGACACCTCACAGAGTGCTTTGACACCCTCAACAAATACAGAATGAAACTCAACCCGATGAAATGTACTTTCGGAGTCACTTCCAACGAATTCCTTGGTTACATCGTCACACAACGAGGTATCGAAGCAAATCTGAAAACAGATCTTGGCGGTCCTAGACCTGCCAAGGCCCAAGACACCTCAGGAAATCAACGCCTCACCGGACGAGTTGCAGCTCTCAACAGGTTTATCTCACGATCTACAGAGAAGTGTATCCAATTCTACGAACTGCTGCGAGGAAACAAGAGATTCCTATGGGACGAGACATGCGAGAAAGCGTTCTCTGAGTTAAAGCAATACCTGAAGACACCTCCTGTACTGGCAAAATCAGACACAGGTGACACGCTATACCTCTATATTGCAGTCTCTCCATCGGCTGTCAGCAGTGTTCTAATCAAAGAAGACCGAAGTGAACAACACCACATCTTCTATGTTAGCAAGCGCCTAACTGATGCCAAAACCAGGTACCCAACACTCAAGAGAATGGCTATCGCCATTGTAACATCGGCCAGGAAGCTCCGACCATATTTCCAATCCCATTCCATCGTCATCCTCACCGAGTTGCCTTTGCGGACCGTATTACAAAATGCAAAAAAATCTAGAAGACTATCCAAGTGGGCGATCGAACTCATTGAGTACGAAATCACCTACAAAAGTAGGCAAGCGATTAAGGTTCAAGTCTTAGCCGACTTCATGGTCGAAATCCCTCCAGACCTAAAAGTGATCTCGACATCCCAGTGAAGAGTTGTATCTTGCACGTTGACAGAGCATCTTCCAACAAAGGATCATGAATATGCGTACATATCCAATCACCCACTGGGGAGCTCATTAAACACTCCTTCCGACTTTGCTTTGCAACTTCCAACAACGAGGCCGAGTACGAGGCTCTGATCGCAGGACTTCGTTTGGCAAAGGTGTGGGAGAGACAAGATTGCAAGCCTTTAGCAACTCACAACTCGTCGCCAGTCAGTATAGTGGCGAATACGAAGACAAAAATGAAAAAATGGACGCCTATCTCGGCGTAGTCAAAAGCCTAGCTGCAGAATTCAATTTCTTCGAACTAACCAAAGTCCCTAGAAAAGATAAATCTATCGCAGGCGCGTTGGCCGCATTAGGAAGCAACAAACAAGATCAAGTCAAGAGAACGATTACGATCCATATAGTGGAAAAACCGAGTATCACACTCCCAGCAGTTGATGTCCTAGCCATCTCCACTAATAACGACGAGATTACCTCCTCAGCAACGGATGAATCAGACTGGCGAACGCATTTCCTCGATTACCTCGACAAAGGAATACTCCCAGAAGACAAGTGGTCATCTTGTCAACTCAAGATGAAGAGCTCCAATTACATATCTCTCGACGGTAAGATACACCGTTGGACCGCAAACAAGGTGCTCCTCACCTGCGTTGGAAAGGAAGAAGCAGAGCTCGTCATGATCGAACCCTGTGAAGAAGAAGGAGGCAATCACAATGGTGGCAGAGCTCTCGCATTAAAACTGAAGTCTCAGGGTTATCACTGGCCCACCATGGTAACAGACTGTGAAGAATATGCATCCCGGTGTGAGAAGAGACAGCGGCACGCGCCAAACATACATTCTCCCACCGATTTGTTAAAAAGGTATGTGGTAACATATCCATTCATGCGATGGACAATAGATATAGTCAGCCCCTTACCCAGCTCAAGACAAAGGCGTTTCCTACTCGTTTTGACCGAGTACTTGACATATGTGGTGTTTATTGTTCTAGCAGGGTATAAATATGCTAAATAATTAACTATCAAAGTAACCCTAATCTTAACACACAAAATAATACTCTTTCCAAGAGAGATCATGTGTAGTACTTAGGGATCGAATCCACATAGAGCAAAGTCACACAATAGATTTCTTATTTCTAAAGACTAAGCTAGGTAACTATATATATTGGTGGTGAACAATCAGTTTAAGGAAATATTTCTTGTCAAGAGGTAGGATGCAATATGGAAATATGCTACTAATGCAAATATGAAAATATGCTATTAATTAACTAGATGTAAATATAAATGTAAATATGCTAGATCTAGGGTTTCAAGCTAATGAAGTATAGGGGATAGGAAGCACGAAAATGTAATATATAGTAGAACTCAAATGTTAACTATTTTGACCCTTATAACTCCAACTCTCGATGCGAGCAAAAGGAAAGACCATTGATCGACGGCTAAGGCCTGGTGTCAATCGACGGTGAAATCAGAAGGAAGTGTGGGCGAGATTTGATAAGTCCACCGGACTTATTAGATCAGCTCTCGCATGCGCCTAACAGCCTAGTTCAACATAATATATTCTGGCACAAAATCTACTCTCGTAGTTGTCCATGTCCTATCATCGAGATCCTAGTTAGGTACTCTAGAATGCAAGCATTAAGCACAACTCAATTGATATATATTAACTTAACCCAACAATCCTACTTTTGGGCTAATCCATGATTGCTTTCATTCAACTCTAAATCTAATTGATAACTACTCAAACATGATCCTTGTCACATAAATCATAGATGAAATAGATGTAAAATAAAAATTAAATAAAACTCAAAGGAGTACTAGGAGGACTCTGAAGGAGTTCCTCATTTCTCTCCTAACTCTAATATAATAGAATAATAGAATGATAAAACTTGTAATTCTTCCTCTCTCTGTCTCTGTCTTCTTAAGACAAATATAAAAACTTAAATCTAGGTCAAAACTCGTACATGGTATTTTCATCATTCTGACTTGGGCTTGAAATCTGTTGTCGTCGATCGATGGCAAGTGTGCTGAATCGATCGACCTTGGTCTTTAATCATCGGTCGATTCCAAGTATATGTCATCGATCAATGGCTTCTTCAACTCCTTAAATGATCATCTATGGATTCTTCTCCTCTAAATGCTCCAAAAACTCCAAGTATCTCATATATCTCCAAAAACGTTCATAGACCTGTAAATACTCTAAAACATAGCCTAGGCACACATAATAGACCATAAATAGAGCCTATAACATGGCCTAAAACATGTAATAAATAGGCTATATCAACTCCCCAGACTTAACCTTTTGCTTATCTTCAATCAAACAAAGTCCTAGTTAGTTACTCTAGAATGCAAGCATTAAGTACAACTCAATTGATGGATATTAACTTAACCTAGCAATCATAATTTTGGGATAATCCATGATTGCTATCATTCAACCCTAAATCTAATTGATAACTACTCAAACATGATCTTTATCACAGAAATCATAGATGAAATAGATATGAAATATAAAATAAATAAAAACCAAAGGACTTCCAGGAGGACTCTGAAGGAGTTCCTCCTTTGACTCCTAACCCTAATACAAAATGAATAGAACTAAAATTCTCTGTGTAAACTTGTTCTCCTTTTCTCTCTGTCTTCTCAAGACATAAATATAAAACCCTAAATTTAGGTCAAAACTCGTCCAAGGTATTTTTGTTAGTTTGACTTGGTCTTTGGAATCTGCTGTCGTCGATCAATGGCAAGAGTGCTACATTGACCGACCTTGGGCTATAATTATCGGTCGACGCCAAGTGTATCCCATCGATCGATGGCTTCGCCGACTCTCTAAATGATCAACTACGAATTCTTCTCTTTTAGATGCTCCAAAAGCTCCAAGTATCTCATATATCTCCAAAACGTTCATGGACCTGTAAATACTCTAAAACATAGCTTAGACACACATAATAGACTCTAAATAGAGCCTATAACATGGCCTAAAACTGGTAATAAATAGGCTATATAAACTCCCTCAGGCTTAACCTTTTGCTTGTCCTCAAGCAAACAAAGTCTGTGAAAGAGGTTTTATAACTATCACTCTACTTTGTTGAAACCACATCTTATCAAGTTAATCACATAGAAACTTTATGTACCCTATCCTAGTATACCAACCAAATCCATTCTACCAACAACTTAGCAAATACTAGCTTGACTCGCCTCTCTACTGATCTCATTTCTTTGCATAAAATAAAAGTGCATGCTTTACCTTGGGAGTATCGATCAAAGGACACATGGATTCTTACCTCTAAAAGTATATGAACAGCTAGACACAAAGTCTTCTCCGATCCCTTTCTTTCCTCTTTTCTCTCTTTTCTCTCTTCTCTGAATCTTTTTAGATCTCAATAATGCCATCTGATTCTTTTTTTTCTTTTTCTTTTTCTTTTTCTTTTTCTTTTTTTTTGGGCAAAGTTGTAGGCGAATAGTAGGATCATTGGTAATTTACCTATCCCTCGCTTCCAACAATGTGTGATCATTCCTCTGAATTAGAATAATAGGATCATTGGTAATGGACCTACCCCTCTACATATCGGGAATCATCTCAATCTTTTAAGCTTTGAAGTAGATGCTGAAGAGAGAGAGAGAAGGGAACAAAAGGTGCAATGACTTGTACCTACATACTTGCAGAAGGAATCCGATCCAATGTATACCAAGCCCCAAAGCAAACTAATAATGTCAGGATTAGTGTTGGCAATCAGCTTTGGTTCCTTCAAACTTTCTAAGCAAGTGTGGTATAGTGGCAGGATGATCCACTTTGGTATCTCTAGTAATCTCTGCAAACAACCTTCTAGGAGGTGCTTATGTGTGGTTAGTCAATAATAAATCTTTGATCATAATCCCCTTCTTGACTCAATAAAACTTATTGAAGAACTTTTTTATATATAGCAAATAAAACTCAAAACAAATCAAATAGCGTTAGCGAACCTCCCTCAGACTTAAATTACACTATCCCCAGTGTAATCCGCCCCTGATTGGTTAGAAAAATTTAAATCATAAGTAAATAGTTAAGTAGGAAACTCGATACCTTTCTCTGTAATAGAGTGTCAATCGATTGTAGGTAGGTGGGATTGATCGAAGGTCGCGATCCATTGTCGACCGATGGTGCCTCTATGGTGTCGGTTGATGTTGCACCTATAAGTTCCATTTTTTAATATGTATATGACTCAAAATAGAAAACAACATTAGTAAACATTTCCTAAACTTAAACAACACTATCACTAGTGTTATACAGTCCGAGATTGGTGAAGAAAATAAACCACAAGGACAAAATTTAATGAAGGAAAACGGTATACCTGCTTGCTGATGGTGACCGTCGATCTACACAGTTAAGTGGTGATCGATCGATGCTAAGGTTACTCCGCCGATTGATTCTGGCCAGCCATTGATCGATGCTCTGTGCAAACTCATGTTGCTTTTTCTTTTAAAAACTTGCAATAATATAATAAAATCCAAAATTAGACTAATATAATCTAAAACTAGTTAAAACTTACTAAACAGTGGTTTGCCTCCCACTCATCGCTTGGTTATAGTCTTAAGCTCGACGTTTGAACTTTCTGACTAGTATGAAGGTGGATCAACACCTGGAAAACAAGTGTCGACATCTTCTCTGCTCATCTGAAACCATGTACCAATAAAACTCCTCATTGCTTCATCACTTCTGGTTTTCTCATTCTTTATAACCTCTCTAGCAACCTCCATTGAATGCATTCTTCTTTGTAGGTTCTCAATACTACGCTGTAGCATTCTAAGTCTTGCAGTTGTAGTCTCTGATATATCTTCCAACTGTTGAGAAAATTTTCCTTCATTAGGCTCTGAGAAAAAAGCAATCTCATCAAACCTATCTTCCAATTGCGTTTTTGCTGCTGTCTTCTGTCCGTTGGCTTCAGTGTCGATTGATGGTCGTAGGGTACAGTCGATCGATGCCCATTCGCCTGGCCTAATCGCATGCTATCTCTGTATAGTATCTAAATCTTGCTTCATCTCATCCATGCGTGTAGTCAGGCCCGTGAGGCACTAGTCTATAGGATAGTAGACATCACCAAGCCTCGTGTAGAAATCATCCAATGATATTTCTTGAGCTTTGTAGATCTCATGCACAATATCACCAGTCTATGCTTTGCTGTATGTCCTTTGATTCTCCATAGACATACTAATCCTTGCTGCATGTTCTGGTAAACATATGTAGCTCTGCTCAAACATAGTAGCTCTCTCTAGAACTGCTCTGATGTCTTCAGCTTGCACATTGACTACTCTTCCGTCTATAGCACGTGCATTACCATTCTCATGTCTATAGATGCCATACTCATCTTTCTTTTCCCAGTGGAAAATTCTTCTTCCCTTAGTGTCATAGGCTCTCGCACCTTGCTCGATACAGCCATCGATCGATGATGGGTTGATCCTGTTGATCGATGATGAACTCTCCAGATTATAGGCAGTTGAAGTATGAAGTTTGTGAAACTTTGGAAGGATGATGCCGATCAATGCTCGATGTCTGATGTCGATCGATCTAGGATGTGGAGACATGTATTGAATATTACAGATCAGCTCGTTCTTCTGCTTCTCAATGTCGATCGATGCTAAATGAGGTGCGTCGGTCGATGTGCATTTATCAACTTTCGCCCAGCTAGCGTGTTCTGATACTAGCTCGTGATATTCAATCAGCTCTCCTTCTCCATCGATCGATGGTGTATGGTGACCGTAGATCGATGCTTGATTACCAAGTTGTTGCCAGAACAGATTTCCAGCTCCATTGGCCATTGCAAGTATATCAACTATATCTTCCTCTGTGGCATTTAGCATTCTGCCATCCATAGTTCTTGCGTGACCATATGGATCTCTCATGATACCAAACTCATCTGGTTGTAGATAACCATATGTCTTCTCTCGTTCTGTAGCTGAATCTAGTTCGGACTCTACTTCTTCGCCATTATCGATCGATAGCGAATGGTTGCGGTGGATCAATGTAGATTTCCTGAGTTGATGGGAAACTTGAAAATACCAGCCTTTCCATTGCAATACCATGGTACTCGATTAGCTCTTCTTCTCTGTAATCTTCCTCGTACTCGAGGTAGGCTGGGATGTAACTGCCATTTGTGTGGCAGGTGTTGATCGGTTCTAGGGTTAGGCCGTCGATCGATAACAAAGGGTGGGTGTTGACCGATTGCTGAACAGAAAACGCGTCGATTGATTCTCTAGGTTGGGTGTCGACCGATGCTCCATCTTCAGGCTCCTCATTGAACTCATAATTGCAAAAGCATGTGGCCACAAGTTCTGCATCATTAGACAACTTCGTGAGGGCAGGTTTATTCTTATAAATTTCATAATTAACATTAGGATCAATCAAGGAAAGGCACAACATTTTAGTCTTCATGTCACAGATCGCTCCTACGGTAGCCATGAATGCTCTCCGAAGTAGTAGTGAAGAGTTCCAATTGATATGGATATCCATCACATGGAAGTCTATAGGGACTAGGACATTCTGAATCTGCAGTAGGATATCTCTACAAATAACCCCTGAATCCACTATGGAGCAATCCACAAAAACGAATGAATCATTGGAAGGCTTCACTCTCAGGCTCAACTTTCCTGCCATAGCTCTGGGTATGATGCTCACTGATGATATAGTGTCGCGGAGGGCATTAGAAAACTCGTGATCTTTGATCAAGCATGGAATCCCAAACTTCCCAGGATAACTTTTCTTTTTCAGAATGATCCTCTGCTCTGGAGTTGTCATATTCATGACTTTTGGTAGATGAACTCATTTCGTTGCTGGAAACCATCGATCGATTCTACAGTCGCTCCACTGATTGATGGTTGAGGGTTTTCCTGATTCTGCTAACTCCATGGGTACCGTCGATCGATGCACCTTGACCTGCGTTGATCGATGCTTGTGCGCCCTGTCGAACAAACTCGAATTTTCCACATGGGAATCCCCCTCTTGTATCCTTTCTCTTTTGACTTCTACCTAAAAATCGTCATCAGTCAATGCATTGACGTGGTGATTCTGTCCAATCTTTATTTTCTCCTTGATCAGGCTCTCATGTCTCCTAATAGTTTCACTTGTCTGCATCACCTGATTTTCCATCTATCTTTCCATTGAAATCCAAAATCATCTTCTGTTGTCCCTGTAAAACTCTGCCAACCATTGCTTCAATCTTGCTTCCTTGAGCTTCCGGAGGAGCATTCTGGTAGTAAGAAGACTCATAAGGTATGTTGTTGTTCAAGGGCCTTCGCTGTGAACTCTGATTAAAATTACTCCTTTAACCATTCCCATAGGAGTTCCTGTTCAAACCTTGATTCCTTTTTCTCTGGAAACTATTCCCGTCAACATAGTTCACATCCTCTTCAATCTCATCATCTCCAGACTCTATTGCTTCCACTTCTGCAAAAGTGACTTGCTTCTTGAGAAACTTCTGAACACTATCCAGTTTTGCCATGACTTCTTAAATCTGCTCCTTGCTCATTGTTGAAGTTGATTTCTTTCTCTCAAAGTCTGTGTTCTTGGTGATGCTGATGGATGCCAGATTTTCAATCAACCTTGTAGCCTCTTCGGGACTCATGGTGCTGAAATTTTCTTCAGTGGTTGTGTCCAAAGCCACCTTGTAATGTAATCCAATACCTCTAAAGAAAGTGCTGAGAAGTTGCACTTCGTTGAACCCATGATGTGGATAATCTCTCTGGTATGGTTTGAATCTGATCCAGGAGTTTCTGACAGATTCTGAAAGGTCTTGTGAAAAAATAGCAATCTTGCTCCTCAGGTCTTCTGCTCTTGCTTCATCAAAGAACTTGCGCAAGAAAGCATTCTTGATGTCAGTCCAGGATGTCAGGGATCTTGGTGGTAACTACTTGAGCCAATATGAAGCTTCTCCAGCAAATGAGTACTTGAAGAGTTTACAAAAAGATAATATTAAAGGACTCCATTGGCTTTAATGACAGTCACTAGATCCTCAAATCGCTCCAGATGATCCATAGGGTGCTCATGTCGCAGGCAGTGGTAGGGTGTCTGTGCTACAGGTCCGAAGAAGGAGGGCTTGATTTCAAAATCGTGTCTCTGAAAACCTGGAGGACGAATGGCAGATCTGTTGGCTTAGTACTGGTCTGGACGGTTGTAGTCAGCCAGTGTTCTCTGAGCAGCTTGGGCATTAGCTTCAGGTTGAGCTTCTGCAGCGTCTGCTTCTGCTTCTGTATCGTGGATTATAGTCCCCTGATTGTCTATCTTCTGACCTGCTGCATTACACAGGTGACCGTCGGGGTCACGCAGGTCTCCACTCTCATCCCTAACCAGTATTAAAGTCGCAACCATTTGAACTCATCTGCTTCCGTCGATCGATGCGGGTCGGTTGATGTCGAACGATGCTAAGTGATCAGTATCGGTCGATGTGAGTAAGTTGTTGTCGATCGATGTGGGTAGGTTGATGTCGATTGATGTGTGTAGGTTGATGTCGATCGATGCAAAGTTATCAATGTCGGTCGACGGTGGAGTTCAGATGACAGTCGATACGGTCCTTGAAGAAGTGTCGGTCGACGCGGTACAAGTGTTGTCGATCGATGCTTGTTGTCTTTCTTTGTGAATCGTACGTTCAAGTTTGTCAGAGTTAGAGGATAATGCTAGTTCTTGTGCTTTATTGCTCATGGTGCTTCTTTTCATGTACGTGAAAACAAAGGAAAATAAATATTAGTAACTTGAAAATTAGTAACAAACCTAGACTAAATCCTAGAAATTAAATCTAATGGTGATCAATGCTCCCCCGGCAACGGCGCCAAATTTGAGATATGTGGTGTTTATTGTTCTAGCAAGGTATAAATATCCTAAACAACTAACTATCAAATTAACGATAATCTTAACACACAAAATAATACTCTTGCGAAGAGAGATCATGTGTAGTACTTAGGGATTGAATCCACAGAGAGCAAAGACACACAATAGATTTCTTATTTATAAAGCCTAAACTAGGTAAATATATATATAGGTGGTGAACAATAAATTTAAGGAAATATTCCTTGTCAAGAGGTAGGATGTAATATGGAAACATGCTTCTAATGCAAATATGAAAATATGCTATTAATTAACTAGATGTAAATATAAATGTAAATATGCTAGAACTAGGGTTTCAAGCTAAATGAATTATAAGGGATAGGAAGCACGGAAATGTAAAAATATTAGAACTCAAATGTTAAGTATTCTGACCTTTTTAACTCCAACTCTCATATGCGAGCAAAAGGAAAGACCATCGACCGACGGCTAAGGCCTGGTGTCGATCGACGGTGAAATCACAAGGAAGTGTGGGCGAGATTTGATAAGTTCACCTGACTTATTAAACCATCTCTCGCATGCGCTTAACAACGTAGTTCAACCGAATCTATTCTGGCACAAAACCTACTCTTGTTGTTGTCCCTGTCATATCATCGAGATCTTAGTTAGCTACTCTAGAATGCAAGCATTAAGCACAACTCAATTGATGGTTATTAAATTAACCTAACAATCATATTTTGGGGCTAATCCATGATTGCTATCATTCAACCCTAAATCTAATTGATAACTACTCAAACATGATCTTTGTCAAATAAATCATAGATGAAAAAGATATGAGATATAAAATAAATAAAAACCGAAGGAGTTCCAGGAGGACTCTGAAGGAGTTCCTCCTTTCTCTCCTAACCCTAATACAAAATGAATAGAACTAAAATGACCTATCTAAAGTTTTTCTCCTTTTCTCTCTGTCTTCTCAAGACATAAATATAAAACCTTAAATTTAGGTCAAAACTCGTCCGGGGTATTTTTATCATTTTGACTTGGGGTTTGGAATCTGTTGTCGTCGATCGATGGCAAGAGTGCTACATCGATCGACCTTGAGCTATAATCATCTGTCGATGCCAAGTGTATTCCATCGATCGATGGCTTCGTCGACTCCCTAAATGGTTAGCTATGGATTCTTCTCCTCTATAAGCTCCAAAAGTTCCAAGTATCTCATATATCTCCAAAACGTTCATGGACCTCTAAAAACCCTAAAACAAATCTTATACACACATAATAGGCTTTAAAAAGAGCCTATAACATGAGCTAAAACTGGTAATAAATAGGCTATATCACTACTTCACCAAGAGGGTTGAAGTCAAAGCTTATGTCCAGATCACCGAGAACGAAGTACAGAGCTTCATTTGGAAGTATATCATATGTCGGCATAGACTACCTTACGAGATCGTCACCGATAACGGGTCTCAGTTCATTTCCAACAAATTTTGAGAGTTCTGTGACAAGTGGAGGATTCGTCTGAGCTACTCAACTCCTAGATATCCACAAGAAAATGGCCAGGCCGAGGCAACAAACAAAGTAATCATCGACAGGATCAAGAAGAGACTAGATCTCAAGAAGGGTCATTGGGCCGACGAGTTGGATGGAGTACTCTTGTCCCATCAAACTACACCTCGTAGCCCAACAGGGAGAACACCATTGTCATTGGCTTACGGGGTCGAAGCAATGGCTCCCACTGAAGTTAACATAACCAGTCTCAGAAGATTTAAGATGCCTCAACACGACGACCTCAACTCTGAAATGATGATCAGTGCTCTTGATCAACTCAAAGAACGACGAGATCAAGCTCTGCTCCGGATTCAAAATTACCAACATCTCGCCGAGTTATACTACAACAAAAAGGTTAAGTCTCGCCCTCTCCGACTAGGTGACCTCGTTCTTCGAAAGGTCTTTTAAAACACCAATGCATGGAGAGCAGGTAAACTCGGTACCAACCGGGAAGGTCCTTGCAAGTTAACACATGTAGTCAAACCCGGAGTTTACCAACTTGAGACATCTTCTGGAAAACCAATTCCGAGATCCTGGAACTCGATTAACCTGAAAAAGTACCTGATGCCTAAAAAATGACTATCCGTGTAATAACCCTCATAAACCAATGAATTTTTGGTCGAGAAAAATTCCGCTAGACCAGTTTGGAGTTGGTCTGATCAGAATTAAAATAAAAACCGGCCCGGTGAATTAATGTCTCGATGAGACTGTCGTGTGGTCGAAAGACCTTCTATTGATAGTTATGGTCGAGTTTTAATTATTATGGTCCATTTTTATTAAGATGAAAGAGTTTATCTAAAAGTAAGATGAGATCCGATGGACGGGAAACGTTTGGTCGAAAACTGCCCAAAAAGACCGTTCAGCTGCTTGGCCGGTCATG
>MU107134.1:24165-65314 GCA_012274485.2 Sinapis alba | reverse complement strand
AGCGACACACCTGTTATAAGTGTTGTGTGTATTATTATAATGTTCTAAAATTATAAATGAACTGTAACGTAGGAGTCATGACTGACTGTGAGACTTTAGCATGAATCATGCATGGTATCTGAAAATGATTTTATTCGCCTCGCCATATTTTTTTCTTTACGCAAAACGCGTCTCACGTCTCCCAATGTCTCATCCTGCTCGTTATCTTTACACTGTTCACCTGCGACCGATTCTTATTATTTTTCTCCTTTTCCTTTCAATAAGAAAAACTAATTCATTTGCACATGTCTTTGTGTTTTTCATTGATTTTTTTGAAACTTCAATGTTTATATAACATAAGAAAAGATAGCGACATTATCCTGCAGGGTTACAACCCAGGTTTTTCATTTTATAAACTACTCCCTCCGTTTCATATTACTTGTCGTTCTAGGTTTATTCACACATATTAAGAAAATATATGATTTTGTATCTTTTCAAAATAAAAACACAATTACCTATACATCTAAACATATTTCAACCAATAGAAAAATAAAAACACAATTACCTATGAATCTTATTAATGAATTTTGCATTGAAACTCTAAAACGACACTTATTTTAAAACGAAATTTTTTCCCCACAATGACAAGTAATATGAAACGGAGGGAGTATCAGATAGTCTTTTCTTTTCCTTTTGCTGAATAATTAGATTTAATGTTTTGTAGATTTCAGTGTTTTAGAGATTGGTCAGATTAGATTTAATGTTTTGGAGTAACATTTTAATGATACAAAAAGCTTCCGTATTTTTTGTACAACTTCTCTTCTTGTTGATTTCACTTGCGAATTATTTAACACATATATTTAAATCATACTATTATAAGTCGTGATTTTCAGTATTTGTCCCTTTGTCGCGTGTCTCTTTCAACACGAGTTCTTAGTATTATCAATCGTCGAATCTTGGCCTTGTGTGTCAAATAAAAATAATATTTCACTCCACTTCATCTGTTTTTGATCAGATGTCAATAACCTTATATATATTTCGTCTGTAAACCACTTATGTTAATGTAAACTCAAAATCTTGATATATATCACAAGTACGAAATTTGAAAAACGCAAATGATACCAGTGAAGTTAAAATCTCATTTTTCTATATAGGTCTCATTCTCCTTAGTACGTGAATATCTCATATCTCAATTGAAATGAATACAATAGATATGCTTTTTAATGCAATTACACATGGTATACAAAGCTGAGTTGGTCTAGTGGTAAAAGAAATGCAGCTATAATATCTGTTACATGGGTTTAATTCATACTTGGAGAGATTATTTACACCAGTACCACTTGTAATCGTTATCAATAACTCTTATACCTTTTTATATTTATAAGTCACTCCCTCTGTTTTATATAAGTATTATTTATACACATTTTATATATATTAAAAATAATATAATATATTAATATATTATTATTTAATGAATAATAATTTAAACAAAAATAGTCTAAGTAAATATATATAGATTAGTTAAAAAGTAATAAAAATATTATATATGAAAAGTTACATTGGAAATATAAAATAACATTTAAAAGGAATAATAGAATAATATTTATTATACTCCTTCTGTTTCGATTTAATTATGTTGTAGAAGGAAATTTTCGTTTCAAAATAAGTATCGTTTTATAGTTTTAATATAAAATTTATTAAGAAAATTTTACAGTTTATTTTTCTATTGTTTAAAATATGGTTAAATGTATATGTAATTATGTTTTTGTTTTGAAAATATACAAAATTATGTTTTATTAATATGTATGTATAAGTTCAGAACGATAATTAAAATGAAACGGATATAATATAAAACAAAGAGAGTATGAAGTAGGTAACAATAAGTGGTATTGAAAGCAGTCCATTAATTTTCTATGTGCCGCTGTTTTTTTGTCATTACTTCTTGATCTTCTGATCAAATTTTTTTAGTATCTATTAGAAAAATTACCTTAGATAGTCTATTTTAGTTTGTTCTTCATAAAAATAGTTTTTAAAGAAGAAAATGACTAAAATAAGTTTTTTTAGAAGCTAAAAAATGTATTTATATGTATTTATACTTCTAGGATTAACTAATTTAAACTTAGAGTTTAGAGTTAAGAGGTGAGTTTGGGAATAGGTTTCAAATTTTTTTTTAAAAAATCAAAATTTTATTTTTAAAAAAAAAAAACTTATTTTGGTCATTTTATTTTTCGAGGACAATTTTTGTAACAAAAACTTTAAAATAGTTTTTTTAAGAGAGTTGCTCTATTTGTTATGGCATCTTCTTTTTTTTGTAAAGAATTATTGCTTCTTCTTCTTATGAATTTGTTAAGCATATTAGTTCATTGCGCTCGCAAAAATTAAATATTTAATCGAGGTGTAATATATTGCGTGATCGATATGAATCTTATTGCGTGAAGAAAACTATCTTGAATTGGTTTATTAATAACTATCCAAATTATATGGATTAGAAAATTCAATTCGAAATTAAAGCCAGACAATTCATTTTGTGTGCTATGATGTAAATAGAAGAAGTAGACCATAGGAAAATAAAATAACAGATGGACCAATCTTTTACATAGCTCTCCTCGTTGTGCCCTTGATTTTAGTGGTCAATTATTGTAGTCATCAAATTTGGATGACGTAGGCATTGTTCATTCAATTTTATGGGTCTATGTACAATTATTAAGGTTTAGTATCACTTATGTACAGAATAACAGTAATTAATTAATTAACACCACATAAACTTATAGAGTTTTAAGAAATTCCATACTCAGGTTTATTCGTTTTGAAATATCACTTCTTAACACATAAAACGAAAAGTTTTTAAAAGAACTCATAAAACGTATAGCTAAAAACGAACTGTTTATTATATATGAACAGTGAAAATAATGTTTTGATTTATTTAGAAAATAATGACGAGTCAGCACACAATATTAGTTGTACAACACTTACATAGATCATTGACAACTAACCATTGTGAGAAGCTGAGAAGCACATCAGTATCAGCAACTGGACATATAACTTTTTCATTTAGTCAGCATGGTGTCAATTATATAATACTACTATAGTATTATTAGTTTAATACGGTCTTCAGTATATTCGAATTCGTTGAGACAACTCACCTGCGTTCAAGAGGTCTCTAAAAGCATGAAACTGCTTGATTATACGTCAATGAATTTTGAAACTCATTTTCTATCTGTTAGGAACTTTTTTATATCTTGTTCCTGGTTTAAGGAAGTTTTATTTAAATTTGTAGTATGAGTTAATTGGGTCTCAAGTAGTCAGAAAACCCAAAAAGGAATCAGACTAAATATTGATAATTTTCCTACAAAATGCTACTCCCTCTATATCATTTTAAATAAGTTTTTTTTTTAAAAAATCATAAAGTTTCAGAAAATATAAAATTTTATGTAATATATTGTGGTTATATAAAAATAGCATTAATAATATTAGTTCAACCAATTTAAATAATATATAGTATTTTGTGATTGGTCACAAAATTCAAATGACATTAAATTTTATATAAAAAATAAAAATTTTTCTTATTTTGAAAAATAAACAAAATCTTTAAAAACATTTAATTTAATACAGAAGGAGTAACTGTTATTTTTGTACCATTATGCTCACTATTTAAAATACACAAAATAAACAAAGTGGAAAGTCTTTCTGATTTGTCATTAGAAAAATGCAATCTTATTATGGGAGGAACAAAAGTCAAGAGACGCCAGCGATGGCGTCAGCTTTTTAAAACGATGTAATCATGACGGTATCATGACGAGAGGCGTCTAAATTCTAATTTTTATATCTGTTATTATTAGTATAGAGTTTTTTTTTTAACACCATTATTAGTATAGTCTTAATCTTAAAATAATTCAAAACTGATCAATAAAAAAAAGTAAAGTTTGATTAAAAAAGGAGAGGGACATGTGAGAATGTTGACTTGAAGGAGCGGTCGTGTCAGATGCATTGCGCCTGAAGTTTCTTCATCACTCCCAAGACACTGCCCACTCTTGTTGCCCAAGCTTCTTTCGCCTTAATACAATTAAGATTCCTTTTCTTTTCCTAAAAAAGGGTCTGCTATATTGTCTCTTTTTATAGAAAAACAATTAAATCTGATAAATGGGACCAGTTGATTTGAACATCTTTCACGACTCTTCGCTGAAACTAAATCTGCTTCGTCTTAACTCTCAAGATTGGATTGAGTGTGGAAGAAGAACTATTTTTTTGTTTATAGGTAATCCCCTGTTAAAATGTACTATTAAACCTAAGTTGGGGTTATCCACGAATAACTATGGTAGATCAGTTTATAAATGTTTACATGGTCAGCAAACCAATCGATGAGGTTGAAGTTGCTGCAATAAAAGTTGTTTATTGCGAGAATTAAGTTTCATTATCTTCATTTTAGAGACTATACATGCCCATGTTTGTTTACAATAGCAACAACAATTTGTTGTATGAGAAACAACAGTTGGTCGCTTATACAATTTTAGCCATCGTATTTTTAGCATTTTAATTTAATACTATACTTTGATCCGCATATCCGTCCGTGCAAATATTTTTTTATTTTATAAATGTATAATTTTCATATTATTACAACTGTTTTAAATATAAAATTTAAATTTTATTGTTATATATTGTATAATTTTATAATTTTATTGATTATATTTCTTATTCGATATTGTTAATATATAATAATTTGTTTTATATATTTTACTTTGTTATTACATACTAATATATTTTTGAGTTCGATACATTAAACTCATGATATGAAATAATAAAAAAACTTATTTAAAATATTTTTAATATTCTACAGTTTAAATACAATACATTAAAAATTATTTGGTTATATATAGAAAGAATATTTGTTTAGAATAATTTATTTCTATGTTGTTTAAAAATAAACTTTATCATATATCATTTTAGTATATTGTAAAATTTTTATAACTAAATATGCTGTTCAGTTTAGCCCTATCATTTTAGTAGGTTTTATATAGAGAGTATCTATAATAGTATTTTAATATATTTTAAAGATAAATAATATTTTGGATGTTATGATATTAGGATTTTTTTATTAACTTCAAATTTTAAAATATTATACCAATTTGATTTTTATAACATTTTTTCTTATATTGCATTTCAAAAAAAAAATTTTTAAAATATATGATTTTATCTTTAGTAAAATTTAAAATATTATTATTGAGTTTGAAATATTTATTTTCAAAATTGTATATTTGGTCAAGAGAAAATTTGAAAAATTACACAACTATTTTTGAGCTTGAAAAATTATACAACTTTTGATTTTTTTTGTTACTAAACTAATGAATTATTTTATTTAAAAATCTGAAATTTTTGGTAAGATTTATATATCTTTCTCAATATATTTTGTTATAACTAAAAGTAAACATTAAATTTATAGTTAAATTTCATAGTATAGTAACAATAATGAATTAAATAAAATTGATTTTTCATTAGTATCTTTAATGAATTATTAAAATTTCAAAGTTTTCAAATATCATATTTTGTAAATAACACTTAAACTTAAGGTTAGTTATATACTATTATATTTTGTATATAATTGTTTTAGATAATATATTAATGTGAACTTCAAAATAAATAAACAGATAATATATAGTTGTAGATATAAAATTTTATCATATGTTAATAATTATATTTTTGTATAAAAATATTATATAATTTACTAATTTTAATCTTTTTAAACGGTGTATGATATTTTATTTATTTATTTATTTAAACTTAAATGTTTTTTTTAAAATAAGTATGTTAGTTTAAAAATTTAATATAATTTTCCATAATGTTTTGGGGACTATAAACATTTTTAAAAAATTGATGAAAACCCTTTTCCATAATTTGGGAACTTATTACTATACAAAAACCTGTAAAAATGTTCGGAGCCAAATCTTATATTTCATACTATTATGCCCAGATTCGGCTTTGCTTTTCACCTAGAAGACATCTCTTTGTGAGTTGTCTCATCGATTTCATCTCTCTTGTGAGCTTAGCTGCAATAAAGCATTTTCTCTAGAGAGAAGACATAACTTTCTGTGTGCATCCTTGCATGTGGCCCTTTGAGACTGCGTTTTCTGAATATTATTGTTTGCTTTTGATTTGGAATGACTTCCACTCGGTCCATGCTATCAAGCCCATTAAGCATTAAGGATCAAGTTGTACGTTACTTGTCTGCATTTTTCCTAAATGGGCCTTAGCCCAATTACAGCATTGACCTATATTTTAAATGGTCAGGTATAAAATGCAGCAAAGAGTAATTCCCTTAGATAGCCTCTTTTAGTTTGTTTGTCCCCAAAATAGTTTTTAAGTAGGAAAATGACCAAAATGTTTTTTTTTGAAGCTAAAAAATTCATTTATATGCATTTATCTCCCTAGGGTTAACTAATTTGGACTTTAGGGTTTAGCGTTAAGGGGTGGGTTTGGGGTTAGGATTTCAAATTTCAAAAAAAAAATAAAAATAAAATCAAAATTTCAAAAAAAAAAAGTTTATTTTGGTCATTTTATTTTTTTAGGGCTATTTTTGTGATAAAAACTAAAAAAATAGAATTGCCAAATGTAAATTTATTTATTTTTTTATTTTTTATTTTAAATACAGTAAATTTATTAAGATGAGTTCATATAGCGTAGATAAGAAGGAGAATCAGCATCTCTCTTCTTGATTTCCACCATGACAAAGAAGAGAAAGCTCGAACCACAACCCAGCGACGATTCCGTACCCTCTCTGAAGCAGATTGGAATCAATAATCAGGTTGATCAAGCAGGCGGCGATCAAGAAGATGATGACGACGAGCCGATTCAGGATCTGTTGGAACCGTTTTCGAAAGAACAGCTTCAAGATCTTCTCAAACAAGCAGCGGAGAACCATCTCGACGTCGCAAATCGAATCCGCGAAGTAGCCGACGAAGATCCATCTCATCGGAAGATCTTCGTGCACGGACTCGGGTGGGACACCAAAGCCGAAACCCTAATCGAAGCTTTCAAGCAGTTCGGAGAGATCGAAGATTGCAAGGCGGTGTTTGATAAAGTCTCGGGGAAGTCTAAAGGGTACGGCTTTATTCTTTTCAAGTCTAGGTCTGGTGCTCGTAACGCTCTCAAGCAGCCTCAGAAGAAGATTGGTAGCCGTACGACGTCGTGTCAGTTAGCTTCTAAAGGACCTGTCTTTGGTGGAAACGCGGTTGCTCCTCCTTCTGCTCAGGGTTTGAGTACAGAGCAGACACAGAGGAAGATTTACGTTAGTAACGTTGGAGAAGAGCTTGATCCGCAGAATTTGCTGGCGTTTTTCTCGAGGTTTGGTGAGGTTGAAGAAGGTCCGTTGGGTCTTGATAAGTTTACTGGGAGACCTAAAGGGTTTTGCCTTTTTGTGTATAAGTCTGCTGAAAGCGCCAAGAAGGCTTTACAGGAGCCACACAAGACGTTTGAGGGGAATATTTTGCATTGCCAGAAAGCTATAGATGGTCCCAAACCTGGGAAGCAACAACAGTTTAATTCTCATAATCAAAACATTCCTCGTTTCCAAATGAGTGATAACATTGGTTACGGTGCGCCTGGTGGTCAAGCACAAGCCATTGGACAGGCTTTGACAGCTTTGTTAGCATCGCAGGGAGCTAGTTTGGCGTTTAACCCAGCACTTGGTCAGGCTTTGTTGGGATCATTTGGGACAGCTGCAGGAGTAAACCCAGGGGCTGGAGCTGGTTATGGTACTCAAGGTATGACAACTGGGACTATTTCTGGGTATGGTGCACAACCTGGGTTGCAAGGTGGCTACCAGACTCCACAGCCTGGTCAGGGCGGTACAGGCAGAGGGCAATATGGTGGGGGGCAATACTCTCCTTACATGGGCCACTAGATGTATCATGTAGCAACTTAGGTAGGGAAATGAATAACTTCTCTTCACTTGTTTCATTTAACTTTACATGGAACTAACCTCTAAAGACAAGAACTTTCTGTGTCTTAACCCACACGTTTTGCTTG
The DNA here is from genome assembly GCA_012274485.2 of Sinapis alba. Lineage (NCBI taxonomy): Eukaryota > Viridiplantae > Streptophyta > Magnoliopsida > Brassicales > Brassicaceae > Sinapis > Sinapis alba. Next base: position 57,316 of record MU107134.1, on the reverse strand, counting down.
CATGATAAAGAGACGTTACTTTTTTCAGTTTTCTATGTAACAGCTTGTTACTTTTTAACTGTTTTTCTGAAGGGTTTTCTGTTTTGGACCGATTGAGATTGTGAAAAAGCTTTTCTTATTTTCTTAAGTTGATTGTGCAGATATCCGAAATCAGTGTTTTAATATTGGCCTGGTGATTCTTCTGAAGTTTATAAGGAGCTGATGCAAATGATGTCTTTGTGAAATGTTTCTCTTTGGTCTCGCCTTAAGGCCAAACTCATAAAACCTTTTAATAAGTTTTTTCACCTATACTCTTTATGCTATTCCTAAAAACATTGTACTTTTTCACAGTTTATGTCTCTATTTTTCAGTGTTTTGAAACATCTTCCCTAGAACTTTCATTTGTAAAACTAAAAACACACAACTATGCTCCTTGTCCTTTGATTATCAAACTCTAGTTTTCAGGATTTTATAAGTAGTTTTATTCGGTCTCTCTGCTTCACGGTTTCATGTATTTTTGATATGTTTGAGCTATTTAGATTAACCTATCAGTTTATCAGTCTGGAATAGTTTGTAATATGTTATGGGTTCTTAGAGATGGCAGGGGCATATGCTCAGTTTGTTTGCAGCCAAAACCCTCTCTCCTATGCAGTCTGGGGAGAGATGAAGCTGCTGCTGCTCTTGTATGGGCAATGACTGTCTTATATAGTCTTGGTTTCAAAGAGGTCAGGCTCGGGAGTGATATAACAAGGTTATTGATGCAGTTGTAAAAAAGATCCCCCACTAACCACATCTCCAAAGCTTCACAAGAGACATCCTGGAGCCATGGAGAACTTTGAAACCTCATTTTAAAATTTTTGTGGAAGACAAGCGAATGAATCTTACTGCTGATCTTGTTGTTTGCAAAAGAGCCTCCTACGTGCCTATTTCTTTGCGTTACTAAATTCTTGTATCCCATCTCGGCTGAGTCCAACCAATGATAGAAACTTGAAGGGAAAGAAACTATGTTCTCAGTTCCAACACAGAAATCCTATGTACTTCAAAATCTGTTTTCAGTGGCAGTTTCACAACACTTTTGAGCTGTGTTTTCTCTAGACTACATGTGAAGATGTTTGTAGTTGCATCTTTACATATCTGGAATGTGCTTTCCAAGTTTTCTTTTACTGAAAGACGAATCCAACCTTGACATCTCTCTAAATGCTCACATAAGAAAACGAAAAACAGAACTGATTGAAGTCTAGCCGAGCACATGTAGTACAGTGTATACCCAACTAAATCCACTTTTCTAGGAAAAATTCATAAAATATTCCAAACTGTTATAATTATATTATATGATTCATGTTACGTAAATATGTATTATTTATAGCATAAGATTATTATAGTATATAAGAAACTATGTAAAAGAAAGAAGTAGTATACCAAAGGGAGAAAAGATGAAGTTATTATTGTTCAGAGAAAGGGGCACTTGATCACAATACATTACAACACCTTATATAGGGAGAGGGTTCGACAAGTTTTACTGTGAATTACAAAAGAAATGGGCTCCACTTTTATTATGATACGTTACCTATTGACTTTTATGACACTCCCCCTTGGAGACCATTTTTTTATTTATTATTATTATGTCTTTCTCTAGTTGCCTCGTTAAAAACCTTTCTTGGAAAACCCGGTGGGAAAAACTATAGTAAGGTAAAAAGAGTACAACTCAGAAAGCTCCCCCTCGAGTAGACGATCGTTACAAGTTTTGTTGATGACGCATTTCAATGTTGTAAACATGTTTTCTGAATGTCGTAGTGGGTAGTGACTTTGTAAAAAGATCTGCAGCGTTGTCACATGATCGAACATACATCACTTCAATTTCTTTATTCTTCTCGAGTTCTTGGGTATATGAGAAGAACTTCGGTGGAATATGTTTGATTCTGTCACTTTTGATGTATCCTTCCTTTGTTTGGGCGACACATGCTGCATTGTCTTCATATAAGATGGTCGGTTCTGAATTGACGTTGATTCCACTACTTGAAAGGATGTGTTGACTTATTGATCTGAGCCAAACACATTCTCTACTTGCTTCGTGGAGACCAATTATTTCAGCATGGTTCGAGGAAGTAGCTACAAGTGTTTGTTTTTTGGAGCGCCAAGATATAGCAGTTCCTCCAACTGTGAATACGTAGCCAGTTTGTGATCGAGCTTTATGGGGATCAGACAAGTATCCTGCATCTGCAAAGCCAACCATTTCTCCGTTTGAGTTGTTAGGATAAAATAATCCTAAGTCAATTATTCCTTGGAGATATCGAAAGATATGTTTGATCCCATTCCAATGTCTTTGCGTAGGAGATGCACTGAATCTTGCTAAAAGATTAACAGCAAATGATATATCATGCCGCGTACAATTTGCAAGATACATAAGTGCTCCTATTACACTTAGATACGGCACTTCAGGACCAAATATCTCCTCATTTTCTTCATGTGGTCGAAATGGATCATTTTCAACATTCAGTGATCTAACAATCATTGGAGTGCTTAGTGAGTTGCTTTGTCCATGTTGAATCGTTTCAACACTCTTTTCGTATAAGTAGATTGGTGTACAAATATACCCTTTTGAGAATGTTCAATTTGTAGACCAAGAAAATACTTTGTTTGTCCGAGGTCTTTCATCTCAAATTCTCCTTTTAAATACTCAGATGCCTGTTGTATTTCTCCTTGGGTCCCAATAATATTTAGATCATCAACATATACGGCAATTTTTACAAATCCGAAAGATGTTTTCTTGATAAAAACACAAGGGCATATAGGACTATTTATATACCCTTCTTTAGTTAAATGCTTACTGAGACGATTATACCACATACGTCCAGATTGTTTTAAGCCGTATAATGATCTTTGCAATTTTATTGCACATAACTCCTTAGATTTAGAATTTAACGGTTCTGGCATTTTAAATCCTTCAGGGATTCTCATATAAATATCATTGTCTAAGGATCCATAAAGATATGCTGTAACGACATCCATTAGACGCATCTCTAGATTTTGACTAGCCGCAAGACTCATCAAAAATCTAAATGTGATTGCATCCATAACAGGAGAATATGTTTCTTCATAATCGATTTCAGGTCTTTGAGAAAATCCTTGAGCAACAAGACGAGCCTTATATCTCACTACTTCATTTTTCTCATTTCATTTCCGAACGAAAACCCATTTGTAACCAACTGGCTTCACAGTTTCAGGTGTGACTATAATAGGTCCAAATACCTCTCGTTTGTTAAGCGAATCAAGTTCAACTTGTATTGCATTTTTCCATTTTGTCCAGTCATGTCTGTTTTGACATTCAGAGATAGATTTTGGTTCTGGGTCATCACTCCCTTCATTTATTTCCTTTGAAACAAAGTACGAGAAAAAATCATCAACACCATTCACTTTGTTTCGATTCCATATTTTTCTATTATGGATATAATTAATGGAAATTTCATGATTTTCTTCAGAATCATGATGTTCAAAATCGTCATCGACTTCATTGTTCGTCTCTTCCAATTTTTCTGTTATATTAGAAGGATTTTGTTTTTCTGTCTCCTTTCGTTTTCTAGGATTCTTATCTTTAGAACCAATAGGTCTACCACGCTTCAAGCGTATTTTAGATTCTCGTGTATTATCTTCTATTACACGTTCATGTGGCATTTCTATACGAGCAGGAGCATTTGCAGCTGGTATATGTGATTTTGTAACCGATTTGGTGTCTGCAAAAGCATCGGGTAGTTGATTTGCGATGCTCTGTAAATGCATAATTCGACGGACCTCTAATTCTGATTGTTTTGTAGGAGGATCAAGGTGTCTTAAAGATGGTACACACCACTTAATGTCCTTTCCTATTTGTTTACTTTCTCCTCCTAGAACTGGGAATACTTTTTCATCAAAATGGCAATCAACAAAACGTGTCGTAAATACGTCACCAGTTTGCGGTTCTAGGTATCGTATAATTGATGGAGAATCACAACCAACATATATCCCCAATCTTCTTTGAGGTCCCATCTTTGTGCGTTGGGGAGGTGAAATTGGTACATATACAGCGCAACCAAAAATTCTTAGATGAGAAATATTTGGTTCTCCTCCAAATTTTCTAACTGTATTGGAGAGTATTTATGATATGCACTTGGTCTCACTCGAATTAGTGCTTCTGCATGCAAAATAGCATGTCCCCATACAGAAGTTGGGAGTTTAGACTTCATGATCAATGGTCTTGCAATCAGTTGCAGATGTTTAATCAATGATACAGCCAAACCATTTTGTGTATGAACATGAACAACAGGGTGTTCGACATCAATTCCAATTACCAAACAATAGTCATTGAATGCTTGGGAAGTGAATTCACCAGCATTGTCTAGTCTAACTCTCTTTATTGGATAATCATGAAACTGAGCTCTTAGTTTGATTATCTGAGATAAAAATATCGCAAACGCCACATTTCAAGAGGACAATAGACAAACGTGTGACCATCTACTCGACGCATCGATCAATATCATAAAATAATAGAATGGTCCACAAGGTAGAGGTATAGGTCCACAAATATCGCCTTGAATTCTTTCAAGGAACTTTGGTAATTCTTTATCTATTTTGGTTGGCGATGGCCTTGTAATTAATTTTCCAAGAGAACACGCAGTACATGTCATTTTATTCCCCTGATAAACTTCTTGGAGTTTTAGTGAATGACCATGTGAGTTCTCGATAATTTTTCGCATCATAGAGGTGCTTGGATGACCAAGACGATCATGCCATAGTGTAAAATCACTAGAATTTTCCTTAATCACTAAATGTGATTCGATTGTACTTATATATGTATGATGAAGACCATAAAGAAGTTTTGGTAGTTTTTCCAACACTTTTTGTTTTCCCGATTTCTCAAGAGTAATATACATATATTTCTTTCCATCCTTAGTTGCAGACTGAGTATCAAATCCTTGAAGATATATGTCTTTAAAACTTAACAAATTCCTTTTAGAACTTGGAGAAAACAATGCATTATTTATCGAGAATTTTGTTCCATTGGGTAAAGTGAAATGAGCTTTACCAATTCCTTCAATCAAGTCTGCAGGACCTGATATTATATTAACTGTGATATTTGTTGGTTTTATTTCAGAAAAATATTTTTTAGTCTTTCAAAATAGTGTGCGTTGTTCCACTATCTGGTATACAAATATCTCTAGCATTAGTCTTGATTAATGTTCCATTTATAGTGTCCATTTCTGAGATAAACAAAAAGATTAACATAAATAAAGATATTATTCATAAAATATTATACATCATTAGCAAACATCAAACACACAATAATTATACATAAATAGAAGAAAAAGGCACACGATAATTATACATTAATCTTCTACAAACAATAATTATTTATGGTATAATTGTGGAATTTCAAGAGTCACATGATAGGTACTTAAGCTTCAACGATAGCGGTCTCCTCGAAATCATTCACAAAGTCAGACGCATCGAGGTGTGTTGTACCCTCAGAATGTTCCGCAAAGTTTACCTCTTTTTCTTTTCCTTTGACAGACTCTTTGTATAGAGCACAAAGGTGTGCAGGGGTACGACATATACGAGACCAATGTCCCTTAGTACCACATCTGAAACAAGCATCTTCTCGCTTCTGGGAGGTACTTCCTTGTTGCTCTTTTCCCTTAGGGGATTGCTCAGAGCGGACCCACTGGAATGTTTTCCTATTTTGTGGGTTGTACTTTCGTCCACGCCCACGGTAGTTTTGACGACCACGACCCCGAAAAACCTTATTTTCTTTCACTGGTTTCTTCGCATCTAATGCGTATGCTTCAGGGAGTGCTTTAGAACCAGTTGGACGAGTCATGTGATTCTTGATCAGAAGCTCGTTGTTCTTTTCTGCTATGAGAAGTGCCACAATCAAATCCGAAAATTTGGTATATCCTCGCAACCTATACTGTTGTTGCAGGGTGATGTGGCTCTTATGAAATGTGGTGTATGTCTTCTCAAGCATTTGAGATTCGGTGATTGTTTCACCACAATATCTCAATTTGGCCACAATTCCTAACACAGCAGAATTGTAATTCATCACTTTGTCGAAATCTTGAAATCTCAGACTCTGCCATTCATCTCGAGCAAGTGGAAGTGTTATGTCTTTCTGATGATCAAAACGATCTTTCAGAGACTTCCATAACTCTTTAGGATCTCTCATGTTGGCATAGTCATAAATAATACTTTCATCAAGGTGTCTCCTAAGGAAGATCACCGATTTGGCCTTTTCTTGAGGCTTTGAAGTATTATTTTCTTTAACGGTTTCAGATAAACCAAGAGATTCAAGGTGGAGTTCGACATTGGTAACCCAAGAAATGTAGTTGGTCCGGTGATATCCAGAGTGGGAAATTGGAGCTTCTCCATGTTTGCCATTTGAATTTCTAAGCCACAAAATAATAAATTTTATTAGAATTTCATTAATTTTTAAATGGAACCGATTACATTGATAGTACACGCAATTACAAGTAAAAATAACGCTAACAGACATAAGGTGATGTTAATGCCAAAATATTCATGAGTTGTTCCTCCGACAAAAATAAAATATAAAGACGTAAAAATAAAAATCACACATAAAATTAAAAGCAATGGAATCATTTTTTTTTTTCGAGAAAAAATCGGGGGAGAGCGAATTGAAAAATATTTGAGAGGAGATAAAATATTTTGGATGAGAGAATGGAGTGAAAATGATTTGTTTATATAGATGAAAATACTGTTCATAGCCGTTAGAAAATGGTAAAATTTTGATTTTGATTTTGATTTTGATTTTTTTTTTTTTTTAATGACCGTTGGGAGTAAAAAGATAAGATAAAAATTAACCGTAAGTTATCAGCAAGCAATTATAAAATTATCAGTTTAAACATATATATTAATATAGGTGCATCCCAAATATATTTATATATGTACATGTTAGCAATTAAATATGTTTAGTTATATATGGTGATAAAATTATCTATCAGGTTTTAAGTGAAAATATTAAGATGATCAGATTTATAAAATAATAAATTATGATAACAGAGTCATATTTTATAAAACAACAAAATAAATATTTAGGCGGTATACCGGCCATTATGGTGTTTTTAGCAATCATTATAAAATTAACAATAAATTGGGGCGGCAGTGCCGTACTCCGGTAATCATAAATGTAATAAATAAATAGAAATTAACAATAAATTGGGGCGGCAGTGCCGCACTCCGGTAATCATAAATGTAATAAACAAATAGAAATTAACAATAAATTGGGGCGGCAGTGCCGCACTCCGATAATTATAAATATAAAAAATAAATGGAGGCCCCACTCCGAACATAATAATCAGAGAAAAGATTTTAATTGTAGAGTAATCGTGCTGATAACGTGTTATAATTATATTATATGATTCATTCTATGTTACGTAAATATGTATTATTTATAGCATAAGATTATTATAGTATATAAGAAACTACGTAAAAGAAAGAAGTAGTATACCAAAGGGAGAAAAGATGAAGTTATTATTGTTCAGAGAAAGGGGCACTTGATCACAATACATTACAACACCTTATATAGGGAGAGTGTTCGACAAGTTTTACTGTGAATTACAAAAGAAATGGGCTCCACTTTTATTATGATACGTTACCTATTGACTTTTATGACACAAACTAATTATTTTTCTTTTGTTTCATTTTAATACACAAACTTTTAAAACTATATCTATTTTAATATTCAAACTTTATTTATTTTCACAAAAATACTAAAATGTTCAAATGAAATTTAAAAAATCTCTAAAATTTACAAAAAAATCTCAGAAAATTCTAATTTTATTTTGTGTTTGAGATACAAAAGTAACTAAATTGTGTGTAATCTTAAATTGTGTGTAATAAAAGATTTAAGTTTTAAATATTGAATTTAGTATGTTTTCTGAAAAAAAATTATTTCTTTCCTTTAAAATTAAAATGTTATAAATTTTGAATTTTCTTCATAGTTTATTTATTTGCTTTCCTAAATCTTAAATTAAAATTATAATTTTTTAATATTTTTTTTTAGATTTTTGGAGATTTTTAAATTTTGTTTGAAAATTAATAGTATTTTTAATTAAAGTAAAAATTCTATAAAAATACACCAACTAAATTTTGTTAAGTTTGTTAATACCTGATTTTTTTGCTACCTAGTTTAATATCCAAACTAATTAATTTAATCATTTTAATTAACTAACTCTTAAAATTATTTTCATTTTAATACTCAAAGTATGCTCATTTCATTAATAAGTTTCAAATAATTTTTTTAAAATATCTAAAAAATTCAAAATCAAAGCTTAAAAAATTCAACTTTTATTTTATATTTTAAGAATAAAAGTAACAAAATTTTGGATGATCTTAAAATTTTTATAATATTAGTTTTAGTTTTAGTTTAAAATATGCAATACTTTGAGTATTAAATGAGCATAATTTTAAGAGTTAGTGTATTAAAATAAGTAAAATAATTAGTTTGAGTATTAAACCGGGTAACAAAAAAAAATTAACGAAATATAGTTTGGATATTTTTATGGAATTTTCTCTTAATTAAAATTAAAAACTTTTGAGTATTAAAAGCGACACAATTTTAAAATTTAGTGCATTAAAGTGAATAAATAATTAGTTAGGGTATTAAACTAGACAACAAAATAAATTGGGTATCAAAAAAGAAAGAAAAATACTTTTTACATAGTCTTTTTAATTTATTTTCATAAAAATTAAAAAAAAAACTAGTTTAATTTATTTGAAGATGGATTTCAAATATTAAACATAAAAATAAATATTAAAATTAAAAAATTTAAACAAAAAGATTATTTTAGTTATTTTGTATGAATAATTTTGTGATAAAAATTTAAAAAACTATTTGAGAGAATTACATTTAAAAGAACTAACAAAATTTAATTACAATATTTTTATGGAATTTATTTGAGAGGATTTTTTTTAAAAAAAATCTCCTCTTATTGTATTTAGAATTTATAAATTCTATGTGAAATCAAGCTTATTGGATTAATTATTTGTATAAATTTTCTCAAATTCTAGCTTACTGGAAAATGTGGATTTTATCAAAAAAATCAATCAAATGGGATTTGGTGGATTTTGAAAGGTATTTCATAGTGTAAAATAATGAATCGAAATACCACTTGGTATTTGAAATTTTTACAAAAAATAAGAATAATCTTCACATTTTTAAAAAGAAAATTTAACTGTTTAAAATGAAAATATATATTTGAAAATAAAATTTTAAATACTTTTATATATTTATATATTTCATAAAATGATAAATATTTATATCAAAAAATAAATAAAAAATAGTTTAAATAAACTTTTTTTTCAAAAACTCTAAATATTCTTCAGAAAGAAAATTAAACTGTTTAAAATAAAATATATATATTTGAAAATTAGTTTTTTAAAAACTTTTATATATTTATATATTTCGTAAAATGATAAAAATATCAAATTATATTAATTCAAAAAATAAAAATATTACTGTAAATAAAAAATAATTTTTTTCAAAAACTCTGAAAATTCTTCTAAAAGAAAATCAAAATATTTGAAACGAAAAAATTGAAATTTGATTTTTAAAATAATCATATTACTTTGAATAAAAATATTTCTTTGAATAAAAATATTACTTTAAATAATAAAAAAATAAAATAACACTGAAATTTCTTAAAACCCCCATAAAATTTGTAACAAATTCATAAAACTTGTAATATGGATTTATTCAAATCTTAATTTTTTTGGATTTATTCAAATCTCGGAGTTTTTCAAATCATTGTTTCAATAAGTCCCACTAAAATAAGTAAATAACGATCTGGGGGCGTTTTGCCACAGTATTGAAGTGACACTTGCTCAATCAAAAGGTTTCTCCCTCTTCTCTCATGCGCGAAACAAAAGAGAGAAAATAAAGAGAGAGAGTCAGACAGACACACACAGAGTTTAGGTCTGCTTTGTAAATCTCTCTCTCTCTCTCTCTCTCTCTCTCTCTCTCTCTCTCTCTCTCTCTCTCTGCACTTAATCATAGTAATCGTTTCTCTTCTCTCTCTCACTCATACACACACTCACCACTTCAACAAATTAAAGAAACCAAAATCCTTTTTTTCTTGCATAGATCTGATCCTTTTCAACCTCAAATTCGTTTTACCCTTTTCCAAAGATCCTAGCTTTTTCCACTAATCTGCGTTTCTTATGTATCTGCATTCGATATCCACCCGATGCTGCATGCAGTTCACAAGACCCTTTCAAATTGCATGCTCCACAACTCAACCTTAGGAAAAAGGGTTACTTTCGTTTCTTCGTGGTGTATCCATTTATCAAATTGAGTTGCTGGTTGAGATTAAAAGTTTCAATCTTTTCGGCTCAGGATTGTTGTTATCTATCTATCTATCTGTGTTGTTTTATGGATTCTCAGAGGAGGGGTTTTGTTGAAGAACCTAAATTGAATTGGCAAGGCTCTCTTTATAGCTTAACACTGGACGAGGTCCAAACCCATTTAGGAAGTTCTGGTAAAGCACTTGGAAGCATGAATCTTGACGAACTTCTCAAGAGTGTCTGTTCCGTTGAGCCATCTTCCGTGGAAGAGGGTCTCTCTCGTCAGGGAAGTTTGACTTTGCCACGGGATCTCAGCAAAAAGACCGTTGAAGAGGTCTGGAAAGACATTCAGCAGAACACTAATGGAAGTAGTGGTGGTGCTCATGAGAGGAGAGATAAGCAGCCTACGCTTGGTGAAATGACGATTGAGGACTTGTTGTTGAAAGCAGGAGTTGTGACTGAGACAGTTACTGCTGGTTCAGGTGCTGGTTCAGGTCAAAACATATCTCAGGTTGGCGCCCCATGGGTTCAGTATCATCAGCTTCCGTCAATGCCACAGGCTCAATCGTTTATGCCGTATCCGGTTGCAGACATGCAAGCAGCAATGGTGTCCCAGTCTTCTTTGATGGGTGGTTTGTCAGATACACAAACTCCAGGAAGGAAGAGGGTAGTTTCTGGAGAAGTTGTGGAGAAGACTGTTGAGAGGAAGCAGAAGAGAATGATAAAGAATAGAGAGTCTGCTGCTCGTTCTCGAGCTAGGAAACAGGTGGAAAAACAAACTTTTTATGTAACTGCAAATTGCGTTGTTGTTGTTTTACAGTCTTGGCGAACAAACACCTTCTAACATTGGGTGTTTGATGATGAGCAGGCTTACACTCAGGAGCTAGAGATCAAAGTTTCACGGTTAGAAGAAGAAAACGAAAGACTCAAGAGGCAAAAGGTAGTGAATGTTCTGCAGCCTTGGACCTTTTGAGTTTATACATGCATCGATTTTGATTGTTGTTAAAGTTGAAGTAGTAGTCAGAGCTGTTATGTATTAAGTTTTGGATTCAAATTAGAGGGAATGGTAGATGATAGAAGATGTAGTAATGTGTGGATTTGGGCACAAGCATAGCTAGAGAAAGGATATATAAGCTTAGACAACCTCTGGAAGGTTAAGTGTTTAATGTTTCTTTGCTTCTTGTAAGAGTCCTCATTGGACACAACATAACACATGAGAAGACACATCTTCCTCTATAGCAAAGCCTTATATTGATTGAGTGATGTTTTATTTACTTTGCAGGAGGTAGAGAAGATACTTCCAAGTGCACCACCGCCTGATCCCAAGCGGCAGCTCAGACGAACAAGCTCAGCTCCTTTCTGATCTCAAAAACTATGTTTTTTTCTTCGCTTCTGTGTCGGTTTGATTATAAAAAAAAAGAGAGGAAAACAGCTTTTGTTTCTTTGTACATTCGCTAGACTTTCTTTAAAGGAAAACATTATGAGTTATTTTAGTAGCAACAGCAATCGTTTTGTTGAGTGTTGATTATCAAATTTGAGAGGTTGAGCAGAAGAAGAAGAATACAACAATACTTTTAGACAGTATGTAACTAAAATGGTTCAGAGAGAAAGGTAAAACTGTTTCAGTTTGCCAAGCTTCTACTTATTGGCTGGCTAGCTATGGTTCTCAAATGTATATTACATTATCTTAACTTTGATCATAAGAACTTGTTTGCTATATGTTCTTATGATATATGCACACAAGTCCGTTTAAATCAACAGTGACATGGACACCAAAGACCTCCTTCCTCAGGTATAGTATAGGAGGATACACAAGCTTATCAAAAGGCGGAATGAACCAATGATCTAAGCCATGGAACCTCTTTGCTAGAGCTTCAGCAAACAAAAAAGTTAACAACAAGACTAGGGATCAGCTCAAGCTCTGCTACTGCCTCACACCGAGACGCAAACGATCCAGTTTCAGCAAAAAAACAAATGCATATCTTCTCCTGCTAAAAAGTCTGATCCAGCATAAATGTTGATGGGCTTTTGACATCATGGGCTTTGCGCGATCATATTTGTCTGAAACTCAAATAAGACGCTGCCGTTTCAACGAGATACTTCTTCTTCCTCCTTGTATGTTACTTTTCCCCCTTCTTGATGACTACCCATAACCATGGCCAGCGGGTACAATTCTTTCTGCTCTTTTGAATCATAATCGGATTTGAATTTATGTTCCTTTATCAGTAAAAAGGATTGACTTTTAGAGTAATGGGAGTGGCTGAACTTGGAAATTGGGGGAGAATTTAGGGTTTATCTCGAATTGTCTACAAGGTGTTTGTGGAATTGCCTAGCTGAATTGTATTAAGTATTTGATTGGACCTTTTGATATACTGAGCTTGTGTTGTTTTTGAACTCAAATTTACTTGAACTATTAAATGCTAGCTCTTTGTTTACAAGCTTGTAGTTGAAACCAGACACATTGGTTCTTCTCTTAAACAAAAGCTACTTCTGTTTCTGATATTTCGTTGGATGTGAAATTTTAATGTGCTCAAAACTTTGTGTGTCTAGCAAGTAGCTAAGTCTGGTTCAGAAGACCAAGATTTCTTCTAGCTGTTTCATGGGATTTGCCATCACCGCAGCACATTACCTAACCGTGGAAGTAAGTTCTTGCCAAGGAGGAGTCTCAGAGACGAAGGTTCTCTCTCACTTGCCATTTGCTTGGAGTTTTGTTCTCTCTGCCATTTCCTTCATCCTGCACAGCCTCTGTTAATGGTAAGACACCAAAGGAAAGTTTTATTTTTGTAAATTTTGAAGCATCAGTGCTGCTGTGTGGCTTATGACTGCTGGAGAGATACAATGAGGATTTTTTTTGTATTAGTGCTCAGTCTGCTCATCTCATTCCTCCAGAAAAAACATGGATATCTCCTCAACTGACCCTAACCAGCCATGCACTAACCCATGGTTATGTCAGAGTAAACTATATCTAAGCTTGCCTTTAGTGTAATAAGGAGTAGCAAGGCCCTTCAGTTTCTAAGCCTATTACTCACTTATTGCACACTTTAACTTGTCGATTCTTGTGTCTTAATGAAGATCATGTGATTAGATTCATCTTTTTCCAGTATCCGTATTCTGAAGTGTCTTTTCATTTTCTAGGAGAATGTCATTGACATCAATCAGGAGCTCGGTTGGTGGGGGCAGATTAGATCCACCATCAGGTGACAAAAGCTCCAGACGTCCAAGACTAATCAAAGCTCCATACAAGATCTCAGAGCTAAGCTTCTGTTGAGAATTGAGGAGATAAAGAAAGATCTCCCCAAGAAGCTGCTCTTTCTCTTGGTGGGTTTCTACTCTGCAACTGCTTTCTCTTCGTTTATAGGAAAAACTGGAGACTGGGATGTCCTATCTGCTGCATTAGCTGTTATTGTAGTTGAATGCATTGGAGCTTTGATGTACAGAGCATCCATTCCATTAATCAACAAGACACGGAGCGTAGTGACCATGTTTAACTATTGGAAGACCGGACTCGCCCTTGGACTGTTCCTAGACTCGTTCAAGTATGAATTTAGACACAACAAATCTTTTAAGCTCTTGTGATGATTCCAATGAATGAAAACTCTTGGCTGCGTTACAGGTTTTAGCTAATACCTTGGAAGCGACAACACAACTGAAAACTGGCTCAAGAATGGACATTAGTGGCCAGCAAAATGTGGCAAGCTGTGTCCACTTTTGCCTGAAACCAATACATGAAGGCTGTGAAGACTTGAACCTCGGTAACTGCAAGACAAGGGACCAGACCTTCCTAGCTACTACAAAGCAAGTCACCAGCAAATTCGAGTCTTGTCAACTCTTTTTCTGTATTAGCCTTGTATTTGCTTTTGACAAGAATAAGTCTTGCATCACTGCAGATTGATAAGTTTATAATAGCATTGATTCTCTGAAACATCGTCACACATTACTTTGTTTTTGAAGTCATGTTGAGAAGTTAACAAAGATATGACTTTTGAACTCTCTGAGCGCACAAATCACTAAGCTTCAAGTATCACGAGCTCACAAGTATCCTTATTCTTATGGATCTACATAGTTGTGAAAATTAACGCAAAAGTGCACACAAAGGTAGAAACAAAAAGAGTGCATTTGAGACATTATTCAAAACTGTTCAAACCCAGACAACGTTGCTTTCCAAAACCTCAGACGAGAATACTTGTGGTTCGAAGACTCGAAGTATATAGAACGATTCAAAGAAGAAGAAACGGGAGACTCGACGTCGTATTGAGTGTCTTATAGATGAGTGACTATTTTAAAAGTCCCACATCGGTAAGGCAAAGCTAGTTGGTCATAAGCTTCGCATTATATAAAGAAGCCGAGTCTAACTTAACAATTCATATCTTTCTCGGCCTTTTGGCTAAGATCAAGTGTAGTATCTGTTCTTATCAGTTTAATATCTGATATGTGGGCCATCGGCCCACACGATATTAACTCTATTTTTTTAGGGAGAAAGCCCGTTAAGATAGCTTGCTATCTGGGCTTTCAAGAGTCGCCCATGCGTTGCACTATTGCACGGGCCTGGCTCAACCCACCAATTAAAGTTTAATATTAAAACTCAAAATGAATCTAGCTGAATTACTATAATATTAAGTTCTGTTAGACAGACAATTGGCCCAACTAACTGTTTCTTTTAACAATTTGGCCCAATTCATATTTTACTTTTACAGTTTAAAATTGGGTCTGAGAGTGATTCTAAGTGAATCACCAAAAAGAGGGAAAAAACATTATAATGTCTAATAGCTAATGGTATATTGTAGTAAAAGCATTTGTATTTCAGTATTTGGCATGTGCCAATGGACCGACCAACCTTAAGTAGCAAAAAAACGCAAAATAAGTTTTGGCTTCTTCTTGGTTGAGAGTTAATTATGTGGTTGTCTCATTCAACTTAATTTTCTTCTTACTGTTCAATTTGATTTCTTCTTTATCATATATGGTCATTATTCTTTAACTTTCTCTTTTTTTCGTACCATGTTTATAAAGCATCCACCAAAGTGAGTCAATTCAAGTTCTTCCTTGCAAAAATCAAATTTGGATTCAAGTATGAGAATAATTTTTTTTATTCTAAAACTCAATGCAGATAGTAAAACTTGCCTTTGATTCCTTGGTCCTTACTCTTAAACTTCTCTTTCTCTACAAGTTGTGTTAAGCATCAACCAAAGTTAGTAAACTTAACCTGAAATTTGCAATTGTTTATGGGGGGTGGGCCATGCCTTTGGTCTTGGGTAGATTTCGTTAAGCTCTATCCTTCTTCATCATCTTGGGGTCGACCTTGGTAGATTCTGAATGGTTTTCCCAAACACCTGTGTTGGCAACCAGTAACAGTTTTTTGTAAAGAGGGTTTGTGATACGAGCAAGAGAGAGGAGGCAGGCAAGGATGCTAACTTCCTTCCTTAGTGTGTTCCGCCCCTGCTCCTACGGACAAGACGAGGAACATAACCATCGGGAACCGGACGACTGGTGATGTCTCATCACACCGATGTTTTAGATGCCCGGAACTCAGAAGGCGTCACCACGTACTTGTCTATCCTTGTTAACATTAAAAACGTCAAACCTCACATGAACAAATTCAAAAGAATGAGAAATGTTTTACAATCAAAACATCAAGAGAGATTGAAGTCACTGACCTACGCCGAGAAGAGTACTTTTCTACAGAGAGAACAATAGGGTTTCTTTTAAAGGAACATGTACCTTGCAGAGAAAGCACATGGTTCCTTGCACAGAAAGCAACGGGTTTCTTCTCAAATATATAACAACTCAAGGTGTACCTAGGCCTGGGCATTCGGGTACCGGATCGGGTTCGGATCGAGTATTTCAGATTTCAGATAATTTGGATATAGGAAAATTGGTACCGTTCGGATAATTATAAATTTCGGTTCGGGTTCGGTTCGGTACTTGCCGGATCCGGATATTATCGGGTATATCCGAAAGAACCGAAAAAATTCGGTTCCGGTTTGGATTGATTATAACCGAAAATACATGTTTCTAATCTGAAATATCCGAATTAACCTGATTTTTTTCCATCCAAACATGTACAAGAATATCCAAAAGTTACTAAAGTATTTAAATTATCGAAAATAACTAATATATTTAAAATATTATTATAATTTTCAATATTATAATTATTATAAGTATTAATATAACTAATATTTGTAGATATATATTTGTATTTCGGATATTTTTCGGATACCCGTAGTATGTCCGAAAACATCTACTGCGGCTAACTTTTCTATAGAGAAAACAAATAGATTTTAAGGCATCATTATCCCTAGAACCCATTTTTAATTATTATTTTTTGTTTGATTAAAAAAAAATTAATGCAGGTCGGCACGTGTCAATGAGACCTGTGAACAGTGCAAATAACACTCTAGAAACGTTTATTCTTTCGCGATATTTGCATATGTTTGTTATTTCTTTGTGGGCCCTCTTCACTATTTTTACTTAAGAACCCGTTTTTATGTAGGGATAAAAATGTTCTTAGGGTTTCTTCTCAAATACTATATATCAACTCAAGATGGGCTTTGCACTATGACAACAACTCAAGGTCTCTTGTCCAAACTGTCAAGTACATGAAGGTTACTGGTTTTCATATAACTTGTATTCATAAAAAGCCAAAACTCTAAACTTCTCACCATTGGATCAGACCAAGGACATCTAAGCTTGTAGTTATTCTTCCACTTTCTTACAGGATTTGCTCCTTCTATTGACTGATACGTCACTATCGGTTAACTTACAGGTCTATCTGATTGACACTGAAGAAACCTTGTTACAGTTAGCACTGTAGTCTTTTTCATTCTAAACAAGGATGTTCTATGACCCATCACCAAAATCTGTCTTTATATGATCCATCACCAAAATCCTCGTGTATTTTCAATTTTTAAAATATAAGACAATTAAGCTTCATTGGTGATAGCTAAAATTTTGAATAGTAAAAATATTATTTTTAGTTAATATATTTCTCACTGAATTTAAAGAGAAATATTTTATCATAAATTTCCTTATACGAGAGGAATGGAGTGGGGAAAACATTATAACAACTATATATTGCAGCTGTTAAAAAACACTGGTAATTCAGTATTTGCCATGTGCCAATGGACCACCCTGGCTAAAAGTATAACAACGTAAAATAAAATAAAAGAGAAGAGAAGAAAAATAAATAATTAAAGGAAATAAAAACCTAAATAACAAAAAGGTATAATGTTTTAATTACCGTTGGAGTGAATAAAAAACATTATCGATGGAGTTTAAGGTTTTAGACAGAGAGAAGACAAAGAAGTCAGAAAGAAACAAAAGACAAAAGGAGTATGAAGAAGAGTAAACAAGAGAACTTGCTTTCTCCATCTTCATGGCGGGAGACTCATAATCCTCCTCGGAGAACTTCAAACTCCTCCGCCGTATCCTCCGGCTGCCTCCCCGGATTCTTCAACCTCTTCCTCTCCACCTTCAACTTCTCCTCCAACCGCCGCAAATCCATCACTCTGGGATCTAACAAACGAGAACAAAGAACCGTCGTCAACTCTTCTTCTCCAGACGGCGGAGGAACCGTCAAGCAGCCGCTTCCACGCAACGAAGGAGTGGAGGGAGATGCGGCGAGGGTGAGTCTTGTCGGAGCGTTAGAGAAATGTGATCGGGACTTAGAGGAGCTACGGAGAACCATCAACGTCATCAAAACTAGTTACCTTCTTCACAAGAAACTTGAGGTTTCACCGACGACGGCGCGTGGTGGTTTCAAGTTCTGTAGCACCGGTGAGTTTCTCGGTATACATTTACTTAATATTAATCATAAAATAAAACTCAACTATACTTAACATAAGTTAACATAAACAGAATGAGAGGGCAAATAGATTTGTCCAAAATTTTGGTGGTGGGGAAGTCATGAATATGTCCAATAGTGGAAGACAGTCTCGTCATCTTTTTTTTTTTTATATATATTTTTATTAATATGAATATATAGAGATAAACACATGTATTGCTCTAACAATTTCATGGATGCATGGAATGGAATGTGTTACTTGATTGAGTCACCTTTGTCATTAGTTGAGTTCACTTCAAAGTTGTTGGCAATTGTCATTGAGGATAATGCCTAATTGATATTTACTCAAAAGATTGGGGAATAACTAGCAGTGACGTTTAGTCTTAGTCTAATCTAACATGATTTATGTCTAATTAAAGTGCAAAAAGAGAGTGGAGAAAGAGGCATGTTAGACAAATAATGAAGGAAGCAGCAGCTTTTAGGGGGATTTTATTCCTTTATTCATGAAGCCCACTTTTACTTTCTCCATCCTTTGGGCCCCCACCCATTATTTGATTTATTCCTGATTCTGACCCACAAACTGTTGAATGGTACCAAATCAAGTATACCACTTTTTAAGCAAAATGATTCTGTATAGCACATAATTTATGTAAACTTTTTTTTTTTGAATAATACATAAGAAAACAACCAAGAAAACGCTATTTTATTTATTTATCTTTAAATTAGCTTAAAAAATATTTTTCTGCTATTTAAAAGGGATATTTTTAAGAATGTATGTCTTCTTCTTAAAAGACATGGATGAAATCAACTTTGTAAAATTAGTTGATGTTTGGTCTTATTGTGGTAGTCGAGATATACAATAAGAATTTGGTTTACAACAATAATATTTATTTTTTGACAACGACAATGAAAAAATAGATAATATACTAATTAAAAAAAATCTTGTCGTATAAATTATTGTGTTTGCTTACCCAATGGCAGGAGATGTCGTCGTGGGGACGCAAACGGATAAGAACATGAAGGCGACAACACACGAAACAGACACGGATACAACGATGTTGTCGAAGGCGATGAAGAACGATCAAGATCAGTACAAAGACAACACAACCTACAAAGTCAACCACATTAATCTAATCACTAGAGTACCCGATCATTACGCCATTCATGACGTCATTTCTAGGAGAACAACGATGGAGACACGTGACGCGGCGCCAATCATGGTGAAGAAGATAGGACAAAGCTTAATGGAGAGCGTGAACGAGGTTTGTGATGAAGTGGCATCTGGTCAACAAAGAGAGGTTGCTAAGGTTTGTTTGGCCATTCATGACCACATATGTCGGGATTTGATCGCAGAGACCGTTCACGAGCTCTCCTACTTTTTCTCTAACTACGGCGACGACGAGTGTCGACATAAGTCGAGGATGGGTTCTGTTGGCCGACATATCCGACGTGGAAGTGCCAACTCACTCCCGCTCGACGCGTGTAGAAGAAGATTAGTGTTTTGATGTGATGATACTCCAAGAGCATCCGCAACCGTGTACTCAGATTTAAAAAAAAAAGAAAATTTAAGAATTAATTGCGGACTCCCACATGTCGCAAATAGTGGTAGGATCGATCTTTATTTAAAAATTTTAAAAATCGAATTCTTAAATTTTGGTGAAATCCACTAATTATTTAATTATTTTTTCGCTAAAGATTTCTCTTTAAGGATTTCTATGACGGGTGCTCTTAGACCATGATTAACCCCGAATTCTTAGGTGAGGTTCTTAACGTAATTTAAAAACTGGTTTTTAACTTTAACAAAGAAAAAGTTAAGAACCGGTTCTTAAATATCTTATTTAAGAACCGGTTCTTAACTTTTTCTTTGTTAAAGTTAAAAATCGGTTCTTAAATTACGCTAAGAATTCCACCTAAAAACCCAAAGTTAATCATGATCTTAGGTTCTTTGTGTGTCATAGTAGCGACAGTTTTCACCTAGCTATGACACATGTTGCCGCTCTTATATTACAATTTTGTTGAATTAATCATCTACTAATTAAGACGACATACATTTCAATAGGGTGCAAATGGTTAAGTTTAAATTAATGATGATTTTTTCTGTATTTTCGTTAGGTTTAAATATTTTCACGAGCATATGTTCATGCAAAAAATTTCACGAGCATATGTTCATGCAAACAATTACACTGTTTTCCTTTGAAAAAGAATGCAGAACTTACAAAATTTGAAACGAACAATTCTTCTAGCTAGATTACATCATTGTTTAATATGTACATAGATGACTTTTCTTTATAACTCATATTTTATTGAATCAATGTAAAACCTATTCAATCAAAAGTTTTGTTACGTCAAGTATCATGTAAATTTAACTCTTGTTTTTGAATGAAAATGTAAACTTCCTTTACATACGTAAATCATTGACTATTACCACATTTATATGTTCCAGTCTATATGTTTTAAAAGTTTAATCATATTAAAATTTTAAATGTAACATATGGTTAATATCTAAAGGTGGTTTAAATTTTTGGAAAAGGATATCTAATTCAAAGCAATTTGACTGAAGATAGTGAACTACATAAAAACCTAACCAATCTATCCGGACGCTATGCAGACGCGAAAGTCAACGTTCCGCGTACAGACCGCGTGAACGTGTAATGCGATTGGCGATTTGGAAGAAAAAACAATTGTTAATGGCATTAACGTAAGTTGGAGTTAAAAGTGAGGTTAGAATGGAGATTTCAAATAACCGGTACGGGTTAATAAACCGATTCGAGTACCGGGTCGGAGTAAAAGTCGTTAATAAGTATCCGATAAAGACGGTTTGTCTCTTGTTTTCTCTTCATCTTCCTCTGTATTCTCTGAATCACATTTGAGAGAAAACAAAACAAAAACAAAAAGAAAAGAAACAATCTCAACAATGGCGGATCAGCTAACCGACGATCAGATCTCTGAGTTCAAGGAAGCCTTCAGCTTATTCGACAAGGATGGTGACGGTACGTTCTCTTCTCTTCTGCCTCCTTCTAATGTTAGAGACATAAGTCTGTGTAATGCTTAGGAGTTTGCTACTGTGTATACACGTGATTACCTGTCTTCGACTGATTCGGTCTCTGGTTGATTATTTGGTTATTGCTCTGTATCGTACGGATCTGGGTTTCATGATCTCTAGTCTCGTCCCTTTAGCTTCTCTTTCGATTACCCAGAAACGATGTTGATATAGAAAACGATAAAGAGACAAAATTTGAATTTGGATCCACCTATGAATTTATGATGCTGCTTCTCTACGGATTTTTGCTTTGAGTTTGTTGTCTGGGAAAAAAAAAACATAAAGAGAGACACTTGTTGTCTGCTTTGAGTTTTGTCTGAAAAGGATAAAGAGAGAAACTTGTTGTCTGCTTTGAGTTTTGTCTGAAAATGATCAAGAGAGAAATTTGTTGTCTCTGTTTTGTCTGAAAATGATGAAGAGAGAAACTTGTTTGTTGTCTGCTTTTGAGTTTGGTAATTGTTAATTTCTTTGGAGTACGGAATGATGTTAATATCCTTTTGATTACTTGTAGGTTGCATTA
This sequence comes from Sinapis alba, assembly GCA_012274485.2. Lineage (NCBI taxonomy): Eukaryota > Viridiplantae > Streptophyta > Magnoliopsida > Brassicales > Brassicaceae > Sinapis > Sinapis alba. The sequence continues at coordinate 35,668 of MU107134.1, read as the reverse complement.
CCACGAAGGAGCTTGGAACCGTGATGCGTTCTCTAGGACAGAACCCAACAGAAGCAGAGCTCCAAGACATGATCAACGAAGTTGACGCTGACGGTAACGGCACCATTGATTTCCCCGAGTTCCTGAACCTCATGGCACGTAAGATGAAGGACACTGACTCCGAGGAAGAGCTCAAGGAAGCGTTCAGGGTGTTTGACAAGGACCAGAACGGTTTCATCTCAGCTGCTGAGCTCCGTCATGTGATGACAAACTTAGGTGAGAAGCTCACAGATGAAGAGGTTGATGAGATGATCAAGGAAGCTGATGTTGATGGTGATGGTCAGATTAACTATGAGGAGTTTGTCAAGGTCATGATGGCTAAGTGATAAGGTTTTTGGTTTACTAATACTCTTTTATGTGGTGATTCTTATATTTACTATTATGTTCTTAAGTTTTTTATTCATGGGACTCTGCTGCTCTGTTTTATGGCTGTTTGTTTAAGACGCCAATGTTATCTCTTTTATGTTCTGTTTTGCGTCTGAACATTTCAAGTCTTGGTCTTTGTAAGTTGTAACTTGGTCTAGTTTCGTGGTTTGTTATTAATGGTCTCTAGTAAAGCATTGTATCATGGTTTTGTTAAATGCAATATTAGATGGTATTAATAGAATTTATCTCGAGCTCATGGAGGTGGCAATCTCCTTTTCCATAAAAATTTGCAATTAGTTTGAAATAAAGACTTTACACGAGGCTGATGTGCAAACAATAACTTGTTAATACAGTGTGATCAACTGATCACTAACGTTGCAGTTGAATATTTTGGCTTAATTTTTATTTTTGTAACATATATATATATTTAGTTAAAGGTAATTTTGTAAAAACAAATTTGGAAATGTTCGAGTTATTTGCAAAACCATAGACGGTCGAGTAAAAGTATGTTTTCTTTCTTTACCTACTACCACCGTTTAAAATGTTATTATAAATAAGGGATTTACATTTTATCCATTAAATTTAAATGGATTTTTTATTTATTTTTGATTCGATCCAAAAAATTTAGATATTCGTAAACGTAAAGTAAATATTAAAAATTAATATTTATTAAAAATAAAATAAATTAATCATAAATACTAAAAAATTAGATACGGATACCTGGTACGTTCTGACTTTTATACAAACATATATATATATAATTAAATATAAAATTTTAAATGAATAATCTTATATAATTATATACCATATAAATTACTTATAAAATATTAAACTAAAAAATATAACATATTTATAGAGAACTACATTTTTCTAAAATCATTTATTTTGTGTCATAAGATTTTTTTATAAAATATATAGTTTCATTAATCTTTAATTTATATTTTATGTAATATAACATATATTTTAAAATCAAATTTGTATATTTTTAAAAAATTTATTTATATTAAAAATATATAAATATTCGTAAATATCTATATAATATATGTAAATATTGATATTTTTTATATTGAAAAACCTGAATATACTTTTTTTTTAATAAAATAAATAGGAAAGTCAGATATTAAAATATAAAACTTGTGTTATTATTCGCTCCATGGTCAAACCTAACTATAAGTGGTAGAAACGCATGTAACGTTTGCAGGAGAACCAATAAAACTCAAATTTTATTATAAACTAGATTTGGGTCCGCGCAACCGCGCGGATGTTAACTTTTTCTTTTATTTAAATAGACATTTTGTTTTTATTTCAAGAATGTGATATATTCAAATATGTATATCGATTTTTCAAACATTAGTATGTTATTCAATTTTATTAGTTTTCATCAAATTAATAATTTCAAAATGTAACATATATTTGTATCTTCTTTTATATATTTTTGTTTGTTGAAATAATATTTGATTATTGAACTCATGAACTTTTTAAATCTAATTTGGTAAAATATAAAAATATTATCACTTCTAAAGATATTGTAACATTTCAAAAAAAAAATCTAAATTTAAAAAAATAAACTTATATATCTTAGATTATAAATATAAAGTACTAAGTAAACATTAATATTTGTTTTTTTTCAAAAAATGAACTATCTAAGTATTTAACAAATAACATATATATTTTATATTTATTTATCATTTTATTATATATTTATCTTATTGTATTTGCATTTAGTTGTTGAACAAATTCATATATGCATGAAATAACTAACGTATTTGAAATTAGTTTGTATTAAATTTATGCTCAATTCTGACCCGCCGATCTTCAAGCCAAATTTCTTTTTAGCAATATTTTTTACGTTTATTCATTTTAGATAATATATTATTATATATACAAAAGTCTAAGATATGTCAATTTCTATACATGTATTATATAGTTTATGAATGTTAAGCTGTCTGTCATCGTATTATATTTTAGAATAAATATTTTATATTTATGAAAATAAAATTTATAAATTTATCAATTTAATATAAATTTATTATATTTAGTTCAATATAATAATTTTATTTTAACATGATTTTTTTTATAAAATATATAAAAATAAAAAAAGAATTTTTATTTTTCATTTTATAAACGATAACTGAATATATATTTATGCATAATAATAGTTGATTTCTAATTATAAAATTATTTTAAATATTTACATAAACTTTTCAAAAATTAAGATACTGTTAAAATATTTTTGAAAAGATTTGTTAGAATTTTTAATATATATATATATATATGTATATTATTAAAATATTTTTAATATGAATTGATTGTAATTATATAATAATTAAAACAGGATATAATTTATATTTTAAATTTTTTAAAATTTATAAATGTATAATATTATTTCATAACTAATTTCGAAATTAGTAAAAAATATTTACATATACGTTTGAAAATTAAGATCTTATTATATTCTTTTAAATAGGTTTGTTAGAATTTTTAAAAATATATATTTATATTTAAAATGAAAAGATATTAAAAGATATTGTGATCAAAAGATATCAAAAGATATTATGAATGATATTATTAAACTATATTATTAGTAATAAATGAAAAATAATTGATTTCTACTAAGGGTCTATTTTTTAAAAAATCACACATGAATTAAAGTTGTGACTTCTGTTTTAATATATAAGATAAACTTATTACTGGCGATGACACATTGACACTATACAATATACAGTCGCTCTCTCCCCAGTCTCGTTTATGTATAGTATAAATATATACAATCTTCCTTTTAGGACAGAATCTACCCAAAGCTCGAAGCCCAACAAAAAAGAAAGCTACAGAGAAGCAAACAACAACAAAAATGCAGCCAGAGATTTCAGATCAAATATTATATTCTTTCCTCACCGGAGGATCCTGTGACTCGTCTACCACCACCACCACCACAAGGTCGTCTTTTTACCCTTTTGCCATGGAAGACACAAGTTCTCAAGACAAAGCTCTTGCTACTACACTAAGGAACCATAGAGAAGGTGAGCGAAGGAGAAGAGAAAGAATCAACTCTAATCTTAACAAGCTCCGGAAGTTACTTTCTTGTAACTCCAAGGTACAAATACTACATCATATTATTTTCACTTACTGAAAGTTTGATAGAGATTAATATATAATCTACTAATTCAAGAGGAAGCCATAAATCATTTTAACAATAAAAACATCATGATTTAAATTACACTTCTATATTTTTTACTAATGCTATATAGTCTGTATACTTAGTTTAAAAGAGGGACTTGAAATGAGAATTCGAGTTTTTGATGTTATATAATCAGAGTTCTTATTACTTTTTTTCATGATGTTTTTTGTGTATTTATTTAGTTAGTTAGGTGCTTAACTAGTCTTCCTTGGCTGATTCATCAGTACGCACTGTGACTACTGTCTACTGTCTTAGGATTTGATTTATTAAACGTTGAAATTTCGGAAGTATATCTTTTACAGAAAATGAAATAATTTTTAAAGTTAGCATCAGTCAAGCCTAATGTTTTCGAATAATAAAAAGCTGCAGGTACTGGGAGTATCTAGAAAAATTAAGGACAAATTTATAAAAAGCTTTCAAAGTGATTTTTATTCTCTGGAGCTGTTGAATCATTTTGTCGGAAAAGTTCTTAAGCTTTTTTTTAAAAAAAAATCCTTTAAAACAAATTGAACATGCAAGACAAGATTTCTCGAACAAAGAGTTTCTAAAGATCCAAGACTTTTCTCTTTCTTACGTTTCATATTTTTCTTCACAGACCGACAAAGCCACACTACTAGCAAAAGTGGTCCAACGAGTCAATGAACTAAAACAACAAACCTTAGATATCTCCAACGAGACCGTACCGTCCGAGACAGACGAGATCAGTGTACTCAACTTCGAAGACTGTTCCAATGACAACGATCGGATAATCTTCAAAGTATCGTTCTGCTGCGAGGACAGGCCAGATCTCATGCAAGATCTCGTGGAGACACTTAGGTCTCTTCAGATGGAAATTGTCTATGCCTATATAACAACAATCGGTGGTCGGACAAGAAATGATCTCGTTGTGGTCGGCAACAAAGAGCAGCACAGTGTCGAGTCGGCGGTGACATTACTACAGAACGCACTTAAGTCGTTGCTCGAACGGTCAAACCAGTCGGTGGTGATGGGACAAGGTGGTGGTGGTGGGGGAGAAAGGTCCAAAAGACGTCGCCATCTTGATCACATCATACTTGTGTGATTTGATGAGATTTGAGCACTATTTAATATAATTTTTGTTATAGTTAATATAACGTTGAACTTTATGGTTATGGTTTTACTTATGAGTTTATGTTATGAATGTTTGTGTTAATTAGATTGCAAACATATACATAGGGAGAAGTCATGTGTACTCTATTCCTTCTACTTAGTTGACGACGAGGTTTTAATTAGATTGTGGGAATATTTGTTGAGGTTGAAGAATATCTAAAGAAGAGATGTGATTGGGTGAAGACTATGAAGTACATGCAGAGAAACAAGACTTCCAATACAATAATATATATATACGTTATATAAACCCTAGTGGAATAAAATGGTGTATGTAAAGTGAACGTACGATGTAAGACAGTGAAAAGAAGGTGTTTGTAGAATCTTAATGAAAGAATATATATGGAGAACTCTTTGAGTTTCAAAGCTAGCTCATGTCAACTTGTCCCCCAAAGATCTCTTCCTTTTGTGTCGTATCTTTCTGATTTTCTTTTGTACCTTCACTCTTCTTTTTTGTTTTATGTGGATAAAAAATTATAATTCTAGGATTCTTTTTGGGAGCACATGGAAAAAGCTGGTTGAATACACAACCAAGGAGGTACAAAGAAACTAGGGAATCTTTTATTTTTGTCCAATGTCATTGACTCATTGTACATATTTAATATTTTCACATCTCTCAAATGTAAATGTCGACCCCCATACTCTTAGAACATAATTATTGCAGAGTTCTTAAGGTGGAGTTCTTAACGTAATATAAGAACCGTCTCTTAACTTTAACTAAAAAAAGTTAAGAGACGGTTCTTAAATAAGATTGGAGGAGAACATTGAGCACAAACAATGTCTTTCCCAATGAATTGAGCTACTCAAAACCTTCCTCAAATAAGAATATAGGAAGATCTTACAAATGCTATAAGGATAGAGCCAGTCAAATGATATTCGCGTTTACACACTCACCAATTAACCTATTGTGTAAACAATGCCACAATCGAATGGCATGTCATTGTAACACTTTAGGATCGAATCCACAAGGAACTAAAGATCTATAACACTAAGAATTCACAAACTTCCCTAATCTAAGCAAATAAGAAGATGATTGATTTGTAACAAGCTAAGATCCTAGAAATATAAACAAGGTGATCTCAAATCCAATCAAGAAACAAGTGCAAGAACTCAATCAAATCCTAAGGTAGAATCCATGGGACTAGGGACTTGATTTTGGGTGACTAAGATCCAAGCTAAAGTGGCAACCTATCAATCAAACACTTTCCTTATGCCTAAACACAACACTAAACAAGTTCTTTGTCAAGATAAATGCTCATTTGCTTAAGTAACTCAAACATCAAATGTCTTTGGTTGAATATCACTAAAGCAATCATTATGGACAAGTCTACTAGCAATCTAAGCTCCCTTAACATCAAATGTCTTTGGTAAGGTAAGCAAAAAGCAATATCAACTTGGTTCAGGCATTTCATCGAACACCTTCCGGGCGAGAAATGCCTAATGATCTAGATTAGAGAGGCCAACACTAATCTAGCATTAAGAACAATAGATAAGCAAGGAAACAAGATGATCTAACACTAAACACCCTAGATCTTCACTCAATCACTCTAATCACTCTAGCCCATGAACCTAAAGTGTGTATACTCTCTAATCCTCATGAAAAACCTTAAACTCATATGAAATTTAAAGTTAATCATGTTAATGATCAAGAGAAACAAGATATAAGATGAAGAACTTCCTTATAATGATTCAAAGATTCAAGATTTTACAAGTTTAGACCAAGTCTTAAGAGAAAAATGAGATATATATCAAACTTAGGTCTAACAAGTATTTATAGATGCCTAAAACGAGTTGGGTCTTTTCGTCTGTAGCGACATGGTCATCCCGCTACACGTAGGTCGCTAGGACATTCGCAGACCCTCCTAGCGACATACTCTCGTCGCTACAGTTCTGGTCGCTACAAGGTTGATATGCCTCCAGTAGATAGATCATAACTCCTTCAATACAGCTCCAAATGACATGAAACCACTTCCATTAGAAATCTAACTCAATTTCCCATGTTGTCCCAAAATTTGAGCTTCAGAAGATATCTGTAAGACCTTCATGCATGTTCATCTTTCACTCTTTTGACTCAAAACTCCTCAAATGCATTCAAACTCAACAATAATCATCTCCAACACCTGATATAGACAAATGTAATGCAATGCAACCTAAATATGTCTAAATGATTATTTAGATGATCACTATATACACAAAATAATGGTTAAAATCATGCAAATTCATAAGATATCATCAAACCCCCCAAAAAGAGAAGCCTTGCTTCCAGATTTGTTATCTTAAGAGAAACATTTTGGAATTCATTAGTGAAATTGAAGAAAAAAATCAGATAGAAACTTTTGTATCATGACTCATGAGAGCAGTAACTTACAGGTGAAGAGAGCGCATCCTAGAAGAAGAACATATCCTCAGAGTCTGGGACTGCAACATATGATTTTGAACCTCTCGAAACCATCGCTGCTTTGAGATTTGTTTTCGTCTTGTATGGAATAGGGAAGTCGTGTAAGCCGCTCTGAAATCTTATATAGAGACACATGGGAAAATGGAAAGGTTGATATCATTTGTCCCTTGTTAGCATTTGGGCAAGGCATTGTTTGGGCAAGACATTGCTTGTGCTTAATGTTCTCCTCCAACGTTTTTTTTAATATTAATGTTGTCACTTGTTAAATATTTAAGAACCGTCTCTTAATTTTTTTCTTAAAGTTAAGAGACGGTTCTTATATTACGCTAAGAATCCCGTCCTAAGAATCCTGCAATAATCATGGTCTTACTCTTGTTAATCTCTTTGGAAACTCGGATAATAAACCGAGTCTATCCACAAATAATTTTAAAATAAAAATAAAAACAAGTTTTGATCTATTGGATTGGAGGAAAAAACATTAAAATGCCATTTTGTTTATAATGTTGAATACTAGTGTCAATAGTAATCTCATGAGAATCACAATAGAAAACAGTTCATAATAATTTACATATGGATATCATATCCATGATATGTAGACATTTGTTTTTTAGAAAAAGATGAAATGGGGTTCATTGTAACATTGCACCAGGCAAGCCATTGTTTGGGTTTGCTTGGCGTTGATTTTTTTAGGTTTTTGGAGTTTTCTAAAAACCCTTGTGCGGTCTTTTACTTCTGATCGGCTTGAAAGCAATTTTTGGTTTCAATAACTTGTAACCGGATATTTTTTAATTTTTAATAATATTTACAATTTAGCAAAAAAAAAAGAAAAAAATGAACATGCAAGTAGAATTTGGGCTTATAATGAAGACCGGTCTCCAACATATGCTAGGGAAGCGACCGTTTAAGATATCATATTTTAAACGAAAATTTTAGTTGTATATAAAATATAATTTTTTTAATATGAATAATAAAGGCATAAAGTTCTAATGAGCTTAGGACATCAAGAAAAAATTGAAAATGTTGGATCGACACTGTGAGTTATAATGCTTCTTAAATTAAATGGGTTTGACCCAACTTGATCTCACGATAAGATTGGTCAAATAATACATTATATGGTGATACGTTTTATTTTACATGCCACTCACTACTCGAAGCTTCGAGGACCTCGAGCTATACTTAGCTTTATAATCGTCCCATAAGAAAATCGAGATCACCCTATCCCATGTTTTACGTACTTAATCTTAATAATTGAGTTGAAATTGGAGAGTAATATAGCAGTACGTCTTGAAGCCAATGGGTTTAGCCCAATTTGATTTGAAAAAAATGTAACAGGTTTGTGGTATATGTTGAAAGGGTTAACATATTTAATTTAACTATCTATATTATATTACTTTTTTATGTATATATCTATTTAAAACTTCAGACTTAAACTTAAGTATGTTTGGGTTAGAGTAGTGAAATGATGAATAACCTATCGAAAAGTGATTCACGATATCGTGCGAGTGAGACTAAACCACAAGGAAAAGTCATATGGTGATTGCAGGATCAACAAACAAGATTTTTGAGCTTCTAAAAAATTAACGTACCAAATACATAATGGATCCACATATCGAATAAACGGACGTGAGAGGTCCATTAACCATTGACGGTTAGGCATTAAAAAGAATTTGTCAAAATACAGTATATGAAATGGTGATACGTTTAATTTCCATGACACTAGCTACTCGAGCATTAGGTGTATACCTATGTATAGCTAGAGTAACCTACAACGTAAAATGGTCTCATAAAAAAACTCAAATCACTATATCCTATGTTATAAGTATTCGGTCTTAAATACGACAAAAATTTCCTGAAAATAGATATCAAAAAAAGTTTTATAGATAAAATCAACTAACAACAAGTGTAAAGATATTTTCAGCAAACAAAAACAAACAAACAGATGTAAAGAAATCTTCCATATATAATCAGTTCAAAGTATAACTACACTATGCTATAATAATAATATAACGTATGTTTTTTGGATAAATGTAAGCTTAAAATGTAACTTTGTAGACTACTAGTTTAGGTTATTGACGAATCTACATGCTTATTATAAAGAAGTTGAGGAGATAAAGGTATGACGTGCATGTGTATGTATATATACTATTAGACATAAAGTGTCTCATATCGATAGTTAGAAGAGATCTTAAGCAATATATATAATAGATGGGTCACTCCACTTATCACCAATTAGTTTTAGGTTGGAAGGCCATCTTGTTTAATATGGTATCAGAGCCTGATCCATACAGTCCAACCTGATCCACATCAATTTGGCCCAAAGTTGGTTCATCGATCTTTACCTGAACATTCCGAGATTGACGCTCAAAGAACCGTCATCTCGAGGAGGCGTATTAGACACAAAGTGTCTTACATCGGTAGTTGGAAGAGATCCTAAGCAATATATAAATTAGATGGGTCACTCCACTTATCACCAATTAGTTTTAGGTTGAAAACCCATCTAATAACATATACATAAACCTTGATTAGTATATATTTTAACATACAAAATATGTAAACGCCATTCAAAAACACAAATAAACGTGATTAATACTCTATCAGTTTTAAATTATATGATATTTTTAAAAGTTTATGTTATTTCAAAAGATAAGACATTTTGAAGTTTTAGAGTTAGCTTAAACTTTATTGGAAATGTCTTAATCAATTAGATTTTACAGTTTTTATAATTGATTGAATAATTTTAAATTTATATTTTTAAAAGTGATTTTAAAGAAAAATAAGTTTTTTAATGTTTGTGAAATAAACCAAAATATCATATATTATATTATAAAATAAAGGGAATATAATATTCTAACATATACAAAAAAACACTAGTCAGAGCATTTCCAACGTTTAATTTGAGATTACTAACAATAAAAAGTTAATATTTTAATATATTTTATTTATATATTTAAGTTTGATTATTTTAGTTAATTATTAACTAATTAAAATAAGACATGTGTTATCAAAGTTTTTTTACAGTTTTTTAAATAATAGATCTAAGACCATCTTCATTGAGAGGTTTTTAGGGAGGAGTTTTTAGCGAAAGTTAATAACCGGTTCTTAACTTCCACTAAGAACCCCTCCCTAAAACCCTCCAATGGACATGCTCTAAAGAACCTCTGACATTTCTCTCATACTTTTTAATATTTTTATTATTTTTTGTTTGGTTACATACTCCTTTCATACTCTTTATATATTGCCGATGGAGCTCTTAGCACTCATGAATATGTTGTGGAAGTTGTAAGAAGGTTACCATCATTTTATCTTTGTCTTTTCAATTCAAATGCTAAGTATCATTCAGATTAATTATTATTAGTGATGATGATTAGATTGGAATATGTAGTTCTTTTGTCTTGTCGTCAAGGAATATTTGTTAGTCTATAACAGAAAAAGGAAAGAATCTATGACAATGTTATTCCATTCATTATATTATAGTAATTGTATAACATAATAGCTGACAGAAAAAGGGGAAAAGAATCTGTAGATCCAATCCAGTCATATAGTAGATTATTTATTCGTCTGGTTATGCTCTGTAATGGTATGCGTCTCTAGAGCGAGTTTTCTTCACGATCAAGAAGTTTCAATCCGTTTCTTTTATATTATATGGGGAACTGCGAAACTAACATATCAATTTTTTAGCAAGCATATTTAAAAAAACAAACATATCAATTTTTATTGTTTTTTCTAAAAACATATCAAATTTTAAAGTTGACATATGTTACAATATATATAAAATTAAATATTAGCTTTTTCATTTTAGCAATCTTAAAAGTGGTGATTGTTGGTTACTGATAGAGAAATATAGAGTTTCATTTTCGACCAAAAACAAATATAGAGTTTAGTAAAAAACTGTTACAACGCAAATGCCTAAATACGTACTCTGTTGTATATATACTCTGGCGAGGAATTTTTTAATGATCAATAATGAAGAGGAATATGAATATCTCCATCGTGCATGTGCTTTCTAGCCATCTTCTTCGCGTATTCTGCAGTATCTTTTATTATTCGCCATACCAATAAGGTTATTCTTACTATTATTTATGTTTATCTAATCTAATCCAATGATTACTACCTTTGTTTGATTAAATACTCGTAAAGCTGGTCCCTATAGTTAATTACCACCGTCTCATCTTGTAGCATACATTCAAGGATTTGTCAGAAAAAACATTGAAGGACACATATTTAGAAAAAGAAATTTTGAACATATATAAAATATTCAATCTTCTACAAGCAATTCATAGACACTACACTAAAGGGACAATGTGTAGAATGTATGCTCTTATAATTGAAGAAATCATTTGTGCACCCTATATTATTAGCGGTGATACAAAAACTAAGTATGTACGTACATAGTAATG
>MU107134.1:0-21969 GCA_012274485.2 Sinapis alba | reverse complement strand
TTTGGATTCTCCAAGCAGTTTGGTTCGTACTATGAGATTGATGGTGAAGTGGGTCGAGGCCATTTTGGGTTTACTTGCTCTGCTAAGGGGAAGAAAGGTTGCTTGAAAGGTCAAGATGTGGCTGTCAAAGTCATTCCCAAATCAAAGGTTGGGTTCATGTTGTAACTTGCTGAACTCTTTGGATATGATCATGGTTCAACTTGTCGCTTGCAATGTGTAGCTCTTAAGCTTAGGCTTAGTTAATGTTTGAATTATGTGAAGTGAAGGTGTGTGACATCTGTGAGCTTCTGAGATGCTTTATCAACCATCATGTATACATGTGAATAGTAGCTTGCTGGGTGGTTGAGTTTAGAAGTCCAATGGTCTTTATTGTTATCTGTTGGTTTGTTTTAGACTCTGTTTTACTTAGTGAGAGCTTAAGTAAAATAGAGTTTCTTGAGTGATGTTTGATAAACCAATCGTCTCCCTGAGCTTCTTTTCTGGATTACTGATTGATATGTGGATCTAATTATGATTATTTGTTTGTGTTCTTGGATGTTGTCTTTGGTAGATGACTACGGCGATTGCAATTGAGGATGTTAGAAGAGAAGTGAAGATATTGAAGGCTTTGACTGGTCACAAGAACCTAGTTCAGTTCTATGATGCATTTGAAGATGATGAGAATGTTTACATTGTCATGGAGTAAGCAAAAACATTGCTTCATAGATTTTCTATTACCAAGATTTTGCAAAATCATCTTCCAATTGAATTTATTGAGATTAAAATGAATAAAATCTCTTTTCTTCTCTTGTGTTGTCAGGTTATTGAAAGGAGGTGAACTCTTGGACAAGATACTTCAAAGGTAACTGCAAAATTAGACATGGTTCTGTCTTGTCTCTATCAGGTGTATTGTGCTTTGACTAGTTGAGTTTTTTTTCTTCTGTTTGGGCTCATCAGAGGAGGCAAATACTCAGAAGAGGATGCTAAGAAAGTAATGGCTCAGATTCTTAGTGTGGTAGCATACTGTCATCTTCAAGGTGTGGTTCACCGTGACCTCAAACCTGAGGTAATAGAACCTAACCTCATTGTGTTGCTTCTTTAGTTTTCCAGATTGTTCTCTCATCCTTAATGTTTCTTTTCTCTATGTTTGGTTTTCTTCCCTTGCAGAATTTTCTGTTCTCCACAAAGGACGAGACTTCTCCTCTGAAAGCCATTGATTTTGGTCTCTCCGACTATGTCAGACCAGGTAAGAAGAGGTTTCAAATGTGTATCCTTTTGAAGCTTATCACTAGGCCTGCTATTATTAACCGAACCGAGCCTCTACCGAACTAAACCGAAAATTTGGTTTTTCGGTTCAGTTTGGTTCGATTCAGCAACCTAAAAAAATCAGTTTTTGGTTCGGTAATCAGTTAGTTCAGTTTTCTAAATATTTTTTTTTAACAAAGTATACCAATCTTAACCAAATTTCCGAACCGAATTAACCAAACTAAGTAAATGTGTACCGAACTAACCGAAATTTCTGAATTTTTAACCAATTAGCCAAATTTGAAACTTCGTTAGAAATTTACCTAAAACCGAACCAAATCTTTTCCGGTTCAATTTGGGGAGATTTCAGCCTAACCGAACTAACCTAATTCTAAACTAGCCAACTTGAAAACTCGAAACTAACTGAAGCTGCATGCCTACTTATCAGTTATCACAATGGTAGAAGTAAAAAAATTAACATTTGTGCCCTTTCTGCAGATGAGAGGTTGAATGACATAGTAGGAAGTGCTTACTACGTGGCCCCTGAAGTTTTACACCGTACATATGGAACTGAGGCAGATATGTGGAGCATTGGAGTGATTGCTTATATACTTCTCTGTGGTAGCAGACCCTTTTGGGCCCGTTCTGAATCTGGAATCTTCAGAGCTGTTCTTAAGGCAGAACCCAATTTCCAAGAAGCTCCCTGGCCATCTCTTTCACCCGATGCTTTAGATTTCGTGAAACTTTTGCTTAACAAAGATTACCGTAAGAGACTAACTGCTTCACAGGCTTTGTGTAAGTCTCTATAACCAACATGTTGCTTCTAATTTCCTAATACTTTTTAACATATAGTTTGAATGACTTGGCTTTATATCCAGGTCATCCGTGGCTGGCTGGTTCACATGAACTAAAGATACCATCTGATATGATCATTTACAAGCTTGTAAAAGTATACATAATGTCCTCTTCTTTGAGGAAGTCAGCTTTATCGGTAAGCTGGATTCTTCGGTAGTTACCAAAACATTAATGAGTTGGAAAGTCCATAACTGATTCTTTTTTTCTGTTTGTCATGTTTACAGGCTCTTGCCAAAACATTAACTGTACTGCAGCTGAGTTACCTGCGGGAGCAATTTAATCTGTTGGGACCAAGCAAAAGCGGTTGTATCTCAATGCAGAACTACAAAACAGTGAGTTTCTGTTTTCTTCTTCATTCTGGTATCTTTCTGTTTTCTTACACAGTGTCATTACAAATTTGCAGGCGATCATGAAAAGCTCGACAGAGGCTACAAAGGATTCAAGAGTCTTGGATTTTGTAGACATGGTAAGGATATAAGGATTTTTAAGTTTATATTCACTTATGTTATTGTGGGTTAAAGATGGTAATAGAGTTTTACATTTTTTTTGGATTTGTAGATTAGTTGTCTTCAGTACAAGAAACTAGACTTTGAAGAGTTTTGCGCTTCGGCTTTAAGTGTTTATCAGCTAGAAGCAATGGAGACTTGGGAGCAACACGCCCGCCGTGCTTATGAGCTGTTTGAGAAAGATGGAAACAGAGTTATCATGATCGAGGAACTTGCATCGGTATAAAGACATTTTTAACCCTTTTTTCTTAAATCATATCTGTCTTGATGTGTGTACTTGTTGACAGGAGCTCGGTCTTGGTCCATCGGTCCCAGTTCATGTTGTTCTTCAGGATTGGATAAGACATTCTGATGGCAAGCTAAGTTTCTTGGGTTTTGTCAGACTCTTACACGGTGTGTCCTCTCGGACATTGCAGAAAGCGTAGAGAAGCTTCTTAGCCTCACTCACACATTTAAAAGGGTCTGCCTTTAGGACAGGAACCTTACACCAAGCCTAAAGATTATGACTTTAAAGGTAACTCGAGAGGAATTCAACTTCTGCAGAGCTACCACATTTGTCAGATGAAGTTGCAGTCTAGGAGATGATGTGGGTTCTTTTTGCTCTGTTTCATGGTAGTCTTTTCTTTTTCTCTTTGTTTCGATAAAGATCGAGTCTTTATGGTTCAAGAATAGTGTTAGTGAGAGATTTAATGGGGTTTTAAAGAAGAAGAAACATATCCAGCCCCCTCCCCCCCNGATCTCCACATTTGTCAAATGAAGTTGCAGTCTAGGAGATGATATGGGTTCTTTTTGCTCTGTTTCATGGTAGTCTTTTTTTTTCTCTTTGTTTCGGTAAAGATGGAGTCTTTATGGTTCAAGAATAGTGTTAGTGACAGATTTAATGGGGTTTTAAAGAAGAAGAAACATATCCAGTTCCCCCCATTGAAGTGGTTTCTTTCTTCTTCCCTTGTAATAAGAACACACACCTCTGTTCTTACCTTAACAGAAGTATCAATTTTTTATATTTGATGCTCATCGATGAACGCCGAAAACCGAACTGTTCTTTTTTCTTCGCCTTGTTCACTCTTGAACACTCCAATGACGACAATGAGCAAAGCTCAGAGAACCAAACCCACTCCTGGATCACAGCGTCTTGTTCTGTTATGTGTACATGTCTTCACTTTCCTCCTCGTGGTCTTTTCTGTGATCTCTACCGTAAATCTTGGTTTTGGCGTATCAACAAACTCTATTTTCTTACCTCGTGACATCTCCTCGCGGTAAGAGACAGCACACGCTTTCGGACAAGTACTTGTATTGGGGAAACAGAGTTGAATTTCCTGGGAAAAACTGTGAGACCTGTGAAGGCTTAGGTAATCAGGAATCTAGCCTAAGGTGTGCACTTGAAGAAGCCATGTTTCATAACAGGTAACTGAGTAAGTACTCTCTGGTTTCTGACTAGAGTTCCAATGTGCTGAATTCAAATGAGATTTGCTTTATAGGACCTTTGTAATGCCTTCTGGAATGTGCATCAATCCAACACATAACAAGGAAGGTATACTCAATCAATCTGATAACAAAACTACTGAGGAAGGGTGAGTTTTGTCATACTTGTTTGTTTTTCTTAGTTGGGTAGGGAGCTCTTCTGCAATGGACTCCTTGTATGAGATCATTGATCTCATATCTGACAAGGTACCTGTGATATTGGACGACTCCAAAACATGTCATGTGAAGGAAGAAAGAGGGACTGCGCATGCTTATGGAGTTAGTCACCAATGGTTAACAGTGAGTCACTACTCAAAGCTCTTCATCTTTAACCTAACTGCAAGTCCTCTTTCATGGTAATACACTTCCTTTTATTCTATTTATTCTCCTCTAAGCTACATGCAGTCCCCTTTAACTCCTTTGAGATTAATTTTGGGTGAAGGTTCGTTGAGTGCAAAGATAGAGGCAATCGTAGCACCAGTCATGCTTCCTTGTTCATTTCTCCCTACTATGGCAGCTGAAAAACTGAGAAATGCGGCAAAAAAGGTACTATAGAAACTGAGCTTAGTGACAAAATGTTGTTTTTAAAAATATAAAATGTAAATTATATTATCAAAAGAGAATGGTTACAACTTACAATAGCTATGATAGAAACATACTTCTCAGGCCAAAAAGAATAAAAAATCTGTGAGAAGCAATGTTCTGGTACAAAAACAAAAGTTAGCTGAGAATTAGCTAAAATTAAACAACAAAGAAATCAGGTCACGAGAGGGAACACCAATAATTATATTATGAAACTGATTTAGTAATCATCAACTTTTTTAACTATGATAATTCTTTCAATGTTTTTTTTTTGACCGAAATATCCACATACTGAAATCTAACTAACTAATCCTTAGAGATCTGTTCACGAGCACCAAAGAGGTTCAGTTCTTCCAAAGGGAATTGATACTCATATCGTCTGGTCACACGGATGAGTAATACTCCCTCCGTTTCAGTTTAATTGTCGTTCTAAATTTATTTAAAACATATGATTTTATATATTTACAAAATAAAAACACAATTACCTATACACTTAATCATATTTCAACCAATAGAAAAATAAAGTGGATAATCTTTTTAATAAATTTTGCATTGAAACTCTCAAACGACACTTATTTTGAAACAAATTTTTTTTCCTACAACGACAATTAAATCAAAACGGAAAGAGTATGAATGTAATTTTCAAACTCAGTTTTTTTAGGAACTTTCCGAACCGCCTTCACCGATCGTGGTTAGTTCTTTCAATGTTGTCTTTTACACTAATATTTTGTCCAGTGTCATTGCCGAAAAACTATGAGCTAACACATACCCGTGAATTGAATTTACCTTGATATTTAGTGATAATAAAACTAAATTTCAGAGATCTTGCAAATATATCTCAATGTGTATATAGGTAAGATTTTGAACAAAAAAAAGTATATATGTAAGATTAGATCATTTTAATTTATATTGGCAACGTGATGTTTAATATAAATTTGAGGGATGTGGGATGACAATCAGATTTTCTTATAATTGACTAGTATGGTCAATCTTCTTCTTTTTTTTTTTGTTAATATGGGATGCTGTTACAGAGTTATTTGTAAAACCTTGTCCATCCATTCTTTGATGGTACGATGTTGATTTTTTAAATTAGAAATCAACTTTGTTATACCAGTTTCTGCAACACTTTTAGAAATTGTCTAGGTCGTATGTGGACATTACTAATATTGTGTCACCTTACGATGTAATCTAACTTTTACACCTTGAAGGAAACTAAGGAAAGAAAAATAATCTAGCATCATTTTTTCCACAAGGAACACAAAAGTCGTTTGGACCGTTTACTTGGACGTCAACGCACGTGCTCCCTGCCCTCCCAGATTCCACCGCGTATAATATTTGTTTAGTTATTAACCCAATAAATGAATAAATGGTGACCAGAAAAACTTAACCAATTAAAATATCTTTTTCTTTTCTCACAAGTTCTTACCAAAAAGAGAAAATACCAATAATACAATAAGTAAAGGATAGTTCAATTAGTTAAAAAATGAAAAAATTAAGGTTGATTTATTACAATCGATAATTTTATTTATATCTTATTGCACTATCTTAAACGGAATTATCAAGATTTAAGATTTAAGTTCTATTTACACTATAAGAAATTAACAATTTTTTCCACAGCCATCACTAGATATGTGTTTCAATCAACAGTTCACACTATATGGAAAGAAATAAACCGGCAAAGACATGGAGAAGCTTCATCTCCAGCAGCACTTCTGGTGAAAAAGATTGATAAAAATTTGAAGAATAAGATCATCATTATTCATAAGAAAGGAGATAAGACATTGGAGGAGGGAATGCGATTTTTGTTTGATACTAGATAAGCAATAGGAAGAAAAAGTCTGTTCATTTTCAGGAAAGATTAGTAAAAAGTCATACATGATGTAAAAAAATACATTTTTTGAATTAAATTTAACATTCAATTCAAGAAAAAAAAATTTCGACAGCCAAATTCATTGAAAATCTATCGGTTTGTTTTGATATTTTTTTCATGGATCTGACCGTTAGATCTATATCATCAAATTTTTTACTTTGGTTAAAAATCGTTGAAAATTTCTAATCGATAACTGACGAATGTTTTTGGTTAAAATGTTGTGATTTTGATATTTAGAGAAAAAAAATCTGACGAGTTTTTAACTGATTTCTTACCAATTTTCAACGATATAAAACAGCTATTAAAACATTCAAAATTTGGTCAGAAATTCATTGAAAATTTCTGATAGATTTTTAACAACTTCTGTCTGTCTGAAAATTTTGACGAATTTCTAATGGATATCCAACAACTAAAATTTTAAATTGTTGTCGTCGAAAAACGTTCAGAAATTTCTGACCATTTTCTTTCTAATTTGTTTTCATCGAAATTTTTTAATCATTTAGAATTTCCATTAGAAAACCGTCTGAAATTTTTTGTCTATAAAAAATGAGATGGAAAGTCCATGAGAAACATATGTTTTTCTTGTAGCGTTACATCATATTGAAAATTTTATATAAGTTTTTCTATTAGTCTGTATAACTTTTTTTATAAAACACATTTTCTAAGACTCAAATCTCAAATTCTATGATGTGAAATATTTATAAATTCTAAGTTAAACCAATGTACTGGACTAAAAAGACTTACAAACTCAAATTACTAAGTTGAGTCTCATGTTGAAAACGCTGTAGTTAAAATACGATGCATCTCCAACCTTGTACATTACATTTGATTTTTTTTTTTCATTACATTTGAATTTCTTAATTGTCAAAAGGAAAATCTATTCCAATCAAATTTAGAGCATCTGGAAATATCTAAATACTTATAAATCTATAATAATATATATTAGAAATTAACTATGTGTATAGGAAGAGAAAACAAAACAGATGCTATGTGTTTTACGAAATTTAGTTGTGTAAATGAAACTCTTTTGGGAGAAACTTAATAGTGTCTCCTATTCTCGAATCTATTTGACTATTCAAGATCAAACGAATCTGTACACAAATGAAAAAAGTTTCTCCAATCATGCATACGTTGCTTTTTCTTCCAACAATGATGAATTTTTCCATCTTAATCACTGGTAATGTGACATCATCTCGTATGATATACGTGTGATGTCATAAAAGAGACGTCATATTTTATTTGAAAGCGGTATTTTCACGTGAAGGAGATTCAACGAGAATAACTCCATCATGACCATGAGCCGCCTGGCAATGCTCACCACTCAACGTTCCTTTTATTTCTCATCATGCGTGGGATGCACGCTTCACTATCCACATGTAGATATTTCGAATTATTCCACCTATACGAAGGCACGTGAGGTACACGATCCTATCTCTTGTTTTGTTTCTCCTTCGGTCTTTCCCGTTAATTTCCACTCTCCTTCCATAAAGGTTAAAGAAAATGTTATATATATACTCATGATGATGCTATAGATTAATTAAAAGGTATATAACTGTATAAGTATAAACACAAGATATAAACTCATTTGGATTCTCTCACCGGAAAACAACATGAAGTCATCATCATCATCATCATGGACGTTTCTCACCACCACAAGCTTAGGCCAGAGAAACCCATCTCCACTTACACCGAAGCAAATGAAGAAGAGGGCATCAACGACCAAACCCATCAAAGTGCGTTACATATCGAACCCCATGAGAGTCAAAACTTGTGCCTCCAAGTTTAGAGAGCTCGTACAAGAACTCACCGGCCAAGACGCCGTCGATCTTGAGCTCGAGCCCGAGTTTTCCCCTTCCGTTGTATCCGACCACAGCCCTTCTCCGCCTCCGCCGGAGAATCTTGCGCCTCGTGTTCTTTATGAGGAGCCGTTCGATGATCTGGTGGCTGGATACTATGACGCGTTGGATGGGGATGATAAGTTTTTGTCACAGATGTCGGGAGGTTTTTCTGCATATTTCTCGAATGAGTTCTACAATTTGGATGACTTTGGAAGAATCGATTCCATGTGAAGATCTTCGAAGTATTTAGGGGTTTCAAGTACATACCTATACAATTATGAAATGCCATACATATATTTAATTTGATACATGTATATTAGTTACTTATACCAAGGTTTGTGAAGAGAATTATAAGGGTAATTAAATAATTTGTAAAAGGTTTTGAATGAACCTCTTTTTTATTGTTTGTTAGATTATTTTGATATTTTTTTCAAAAGAATGTTTATTTAAATGCCTGAAAAGTTATAAATGAACAAAATGCCAGTAGCCAGCAGAAAATGACACTAATACATTTTGTAGATATATCAAACTCAAATTTAATAAAGCGACAATTTTGGATATCCCTGCTATCAAGACAATATGTTAATTACAAACTAGTGTTTTGAATCCTATAACTCATTCATTTATATGTTCAATCTAGGCCTGGACGTTCGGGTACCCGTTGGCGTTCGGATCGGGTTTTTCGGATTTCAATTCTTTTTTATAACACCTCTTAGGTCCCATTCTAGTAAATTTGCAAGTACGGGTTGGGTTCGGATATAACACATCGGGTTCGGGTTGATTTTGTATCACATCATAGAACCCATAAAGTAACCATATATCATTCGGATTCGGATGATATCGGTTTGGTTCGGATATACCCGAAACAAAATCTAAAATTTAAAAGCAAAACATAAGAAATATATACTTATTTATATATAATTAAGTATTTAAGGTATTTATTGTAATTTTAGATACTTATTGTTAGATACCATATCAAAATAAATATGAAATTGAATATTTGAAGTATATATTTATGTTTCATATAATTATATTGTACAGTAGTTTGGACATTCGGATCGGTTTCTTCGGATATTTTTTCAGATTTTTCGTTTTTTCGGTTTTTCGGGTTACCCGTTCGGGTTTGGTTAATAACACTTCGAGTTCGGATTTTTTTCGTACCACCTTAGAAGATCCATTCGGGTATTTTTTACATTTCGGACCGGGTACGGATCGAGTTTTTCGGTTCGGGTTCGGTTCGGATTTCGGGTTACGGATTTTATGCCCAGGCCTAGTTCAATCTTATAATTTTTGACAACGAGACGAGTACTATTTGAGACATCTCATATTATCCTGGTGAACTTGCTAAAACATATGGCTGATGTTTATTTACAAAAAAAAAACTGATCCAGTTGACGAATCGAGTTGTCGTTGAATATGATTTCACGTGTGATTCAAAATATAAAACGGTAGAATATAGAAGAGAAATGATCTTAATATAGCACTAATTTTTTTTTATTATCACAAATATAGTTTTTAAAAAATAAAATAATCAAAATATTTTATTAAAAAAGTAAATATATATTTGGAACACTTTTAATGGTTAGAAACAATAATTTTTCTACAAAAATATTATATCATCTATTTAAACGACATGTATCCTTTTAGTATCCTATAGTTTCTTAAAACTAGAACTTTTGTTCATTCTCTCTCATAAGTTCATTTATTTATTTTTTTCTTTAAATATTAAAATGTCTTTTTAATACTGTAATTGAATGTGCTTTTATATTCTTATGGTTAAATAATATAGACTTAAGGTTTGAAGTTTAAAGGGTAGATATGATTGAGGTTTAAATTTTTTTAAAATAAAAAATATTAAAATTTGAAGATTTTTTTTTAAATATTTCTAAAAGCATTTTCAAATTAAAAAAAAAGAAATTAAAAAACGTAAAATAAACATGTTTTTGAAAAAAACTTTTTATAAACAATCGAATTTGAAAACATATAATTTGAAACTATAAAAAATTGTTACTTTTTATTTTTTATTTTTTATTTTTATTTATTTGTATTTGTATATCTAGAATATATGAATCTTTTTACTAAAATATTTTGTTTATTTTTTTGTGGTTTTTTTTGTGACAATTTTTTTAAAATGAATTATTTAGAAAAATTACATGATATAATTGTTCAAAACAAAAGAGCATTTCATGCTACAAAATATCACATTGCACTTGTATACAAAATTTTCATTGCATCGTTTTCAAAACGAGCCTCTGATTATATAATCAGCATGTACTATAGTTATAACAATTTTTTATAGATATATTATGTACAGATGAAAGCGAATAAAAACATCTTAAAACAACAATGGTATTGTAGATAAACTTCTAAGTAGAACCGACGATACTCAATGGTATTGTAGATAAACTTCTAAGTAGAACATATTCTATGGGAATTAAAATCTCCCAAAAAATTTTAAGAATGTTTTTATGACCAAGATAAAGATGACCAAAAATATTTATACTAAAAAGGTAAAATACATTTGTATCCATACTCTGTATATATGAGTAAATAAATATTAAAATAAATAATCAATTTTTATTTTGTTTTCAAAAACAAATTTGAAACTTTTTCAAAAGTTTTTTTTTTATGTTTTCATTTTTTTCCTAAACTTTTTTCTAAAAATATTTTTAAAATAATTATTTAAAGTTTTATACTCTAAATTTTTAAATTTTAAATTCTAAATCCTAAACTCATCCATCTCGAAAAATATAAACTATAAATTTAAATTAGTTAACCCTAAAGATACAAATATCTTTTATTTTTTCAATAAAATCTATTTTGTTCATTTTAAATCTTGGATTGTTTTTGTATAAAAACCTTTTTATTACAATCCTACAGTATTTTTTTATATTTTAAATAGATGCCTATAAAAATACGTACTGATATATATATATATATATATATATATATATATATATATATATTACTACTGAACTTATATTTGTGTAAAAATGTCTTTTAGGAGAACGTTATACACGGTGTCTCCTATTCTTGAATCTATTGGACTATTGAAGATCAAACGAATCTATACAAACATTAAAAAGTTTCTCCAAACACGTATGCAGTGTTTTATTCCTACAATGATCGAATTTTTCCAATTTGACGACTGGTTGCGTGACGTCATCTCACAAGATGGACGGTGATGTCATAAACGACGTCATATTACATGTGAGACCGGTATTCACGTGGAGGAGCTTCAACGAGATAGCTCCACGACCATCCAACTGCATATATTTCGAGTGATTGATTCCACCTATACGAAGGCACGTGAGGTACACGAACCTATCTCTTGTTTCGTTTCTCCTTCGGTCTTTCCCATTAATTTCCAGTCTCCTTCCAAAAAGCTGAAATAAAATGTTATATATATGATGATGATGCTAGAGGTTAATTAAAAGGTATAATTTAAACATAAGATACAAATACACAACATGAAGTCATCATCACCATGGACGTTTCTCACGACCACAAGCTTAGACCAGAGAAACCCACTTCCGGTTTCAAGAAAAACACCAAAGCAAATGAAGAAGAGGGCTTCAACGACCAAACCCATCAAAGTGCGTTACATATCGAACCCCATGAGAGTCAAAACTTGTGCCTCCAAATTTAGAGAGCTTGTACAAGAGCTCACCGGCCAAGACGCCGTCGATCTTGAGCTAGAGCCCGAGTTTTCCCCATCTACTGTATCCGACCACAGCCCTTCTCCGCCTCCGCCGGAGAATCTTGCGCCTCGTGTTCTTTATGAAGAGCCGTTCGATGATCTGGTGGCTGGATACTATGAGTCGTTGAATGGGGAAGAGATGTTTTTGTCACAGATGTCGGGAGGTTTTTCTGCATATTTCTCGAATGAGTTCTACAATTTGGATGACTTTGGAAGAATCGATTCTATGTGAGGATCTTCGGAGCATTTAGGGGTTTTGAGTGCATATCTATATAATTATGAAATGCCATACATATATTTAAATTGATATACATGTATATTAATTACTACTTACCAGGGTTTGTGAAGAGAATTAGAAGAGTAATTAAGTCATTTGTAAAAGGTTTTGAATGGACCTCTTGATTTATTGTTTTATTTGATTATTTTGATTGGTTTGTTTTTAGAGAAATGAGTTCAAATAGTCCCAAAAAGTTTTTTGGTCTCAAACTAGCATAAAAAGATTAAAATGAACAAAATAAGTTTTATTAAACAATTATACAATTTCCTACAAATATATATATATATTAAATAAATATTTAGATAATAATTAAAAGTTTCAAACTTTTTTTTCATAACTTTCTTAGGAAACAATTTTTATAAAGAAATTAGAAAAACCTTCTCAAATGTT
This sequence comes from Sinapis alba, assembly GCA_012274485.2. Taxonomy (NCBI): domain Eukaryota; kingdom Viridiplantae; phylum Streptophyta; class Magnoliopsida; order Brassicales; family Brassicaceae; genus Sinapis; species Sinapis alba. The sequence continues at coordinate 9,266 of MU107134.1, read as the reverse complement.
TATGACATTTTTATGAATTTGATAATATGCATATTTATGAAAATATTACTGAATAAGTATAATATCATATTAAAATTTATTAAGATATTGAAAATAATACTATTATTTAATAACACATTTAGTGAAATTGTTATACTTGTTTGGTTCGTTTAAGTTACTATTGTGACTCAACTTACTTTTGGTTTAGGATGTTCAGTCATACGTGATTCATCATCAAGCCTCGTTAAATTTTCTGAAATTACTAATATATGATTAACATTGCTAAACAGTTTTTAATTATCGCTAACCCATTCTCGGTTTGTCTTCATCTATCCTATGGTTATCCTAATCAAAACTCGATGTGTTGTTAACTTCTAATTTCAGTTTGATTCCCAGCTCTTTTGGCAAATAATATATTGTATGGTTTTGATTTTGTATGATTGCAAAATTTATTCTATATACAAAAGTTACATCTTCTATGGTTTGCGTAATTTATGTTGTTTTGTTACATAAATTTATTTTATATTCCAATGTAAAAGTTACATGTTCTATGATTTATTTATGGATCAGTGTTTATGTCGTAAACAATATAAATTCTTTGATGTATATGATTTAGAGTTTAAGATTTTGTATTTCATATTATATAATGTTCCATGCGAAACGTATGAAACACAATATATTATGTTGTTTAAATATCTATTTAGATATTTAGAATTGTGGTATTTAATTGATTGATAACCACATATAATTTAAAATTTTGTTTTGATATTGTTTCAAAAAATCACATTTCCAATAGATATTTAAAATCCGTTTTTCGCTTTATAAAAATATATCCTAGTATATATATCATAAATTGTTTACTTAATTAAATTAATATTTAAAAGAATATGGAAGTTAATTTAAATATTATATTTATTGTTAATCTTTAAAACATGAAAATTATGATATATAATTGGATATATTCTCCAGTCTCCTAGGTAAAACAGTCAAATATTTATATATACTTTCTCTCAATTATAACATAATCTTTTAACTTTGTCTTCTCTATAGAAAATTTCGATTGTCGCAAGAAAGGTTCATCCAATGATACACATAAAATTCGAGTGAAGATTATCAACATATGAATTTTGTATAATTCTAGAGCGGAAAACTTCATTGAGTTAGTTCTCGTGGATTCAAACGTAAGTTTATTAATCCATGTACTATTAGTTACATCATTTATTGGTTTGATTCCTTAATGATTTATGAAACTACATATGCATATTTTAAAAAATTTCATATTGTACTAGATTGTATGAATCTATTGAGAATGAACTGGTACAAAAATATAAACATTTTCTAAACGAAGGTTAAGCGTTATCAATAAATGCATTCAGTCTATAAGAATATGGTGACAAGTTCAAGACTAATTCATTTTCTTACAAAATAGCTATTCGACAACTGAAACCAAAGCGTTGTCAGATTTTCCTGATAATGTACCGGAAAAGTATTTCACTGATTTTAGTGAAGTGTTGGAAGAAAAATATGAAAGAAACATATTGATAGATAACAATATTCTTATATATTTAGTATCAAAAAATAAAATGTCAAATTCTAATATTTACAGTTTGCGTAATTGCTCATGTTTGGCATATTTTTTAATTTATAGATGTAATTGGACAAATCATTAAAGTTGGTAATATTGAAGGAGTGAAGACTAAAAAAAATTCAAACAATTCTTTCAAACTCCAACTGATTTTGCACGATATAAAGTAAGTAATGTTCATATTTATATCATATAATCAACAATATAGTATTTTATATCTAATAAATATGAGTGAAGTTGCACTTAAGTGAACTTTATGGATGATCATGCAAAATGAACATTTGCTTATACCACCAAGAAGATGGATACGGTTGTGGTATGTGTCATGCATTTTATGTCTGTTAAATCCTATAAAGGTATAACAGTTTTTTTTTGTTATAATTCCTCATTTATCCTGTTTTTTTTAATATATATATATATATGTATAATGTCTTCTCGATGTATTATAGGTGAAATAAGCATTTCTAATGTTCTTAGTGCCACGAAGATATTGTTTGATCCTACTACCGAATATGTTGACAATTTCAGAAAGAGATACATATATTCAACTTATGATAATTGTTAATAAGATACATGGTTATGCATTCTAAAATATTGTTATTAATTTGTGCATAATAGTTTTCCCAATAATCATCAAATGATTACACAAGGTGCTTTTAGTCAAGTATCATTCAATAATTCTTTAGATAGGCACAGTGAGTTTTTTTCAAAAAATCTCGGAAGATTGTATCCGATATTTTACAGATAACATTGGTAAGTTTTAATCATTTTATGACTTTTTCGTTTATACCTATACCAACCAAGTGTTATAGTATATGTAGTTTGGAAAATATGTTTATCGTGTGACCATCAAATGAATTGATACTTTAAAAACTGATATTATTGGGAATGCAAAAACTGTAAACTTAAAGTTAAGGAATATGATAAATTTTCTGATGATGGAACTCAACCAAAGTACAACTGTAAGACATGTAGCGATGTTTATCTGGGTTTCCCAAGGTATATTCTACTAATCATATAATTGATTGTGGTTACCATATTCTTTATTCTCAAAAGTATGGTACACTTATGGTTGACAATTCTTTATTCTTTATGTATATATATATATATATTATTTGGTTGTGCGCTATATAATGTTATTTATTTGGAATGATTTGATAGCATGTACGTATGTATTTTATTGTTGGATAATATTTATTCGAGGGGATAATTTGGTAGCATTTACAAATATATGTCTTATTTTTTACCATGTATATTTGAGGGGAAGAAAATCCAAGGAACTATTCCTCATGAATGTGTGATTTACTTTGTCGATGACTTCCGAAAAAACAATTGATATTCTATAGATTGGAAGATAAAATCAAACATTGTTATAACCAAGACAACCAATAATATCTTTAAATTCAAATTTACTATATCAACCATAGTTAAACACATTTTTTTGTATTATCTTCGTTGTATTTCTATCCTTTAAGATTTTCTGATATTATCCACACAAGGCTTGATTTCAAAAGTTATGTTAGTAAGTAATAATATAAGTTCACTTATTTAAAACATTTTAATCATTGTGTTTGTTTAATGATGATATTTATTTCAAATGTTATTGGTATGGTAATTAGTTGTACACCACTCTAATTCCTTCTGAATGACGAAACAAAAAAAAGATTGTCTTCCTTAGTTTCTATGTTGAAGATGATCGGTATATTTATTGTTACTTTATAGATCTACATACATGTTTGTTATACATAGTGAATGTAGAATCGAATGCCAAGCAGTTGGTGACGTTGCCATTAAGTTTCAGTGACAACGAGTTCATGCTCAACAATCAGGAGAATCTTATATATATATTTATTATGATTTTCGCATATTAATCAGTCCACATATGATTTTTTTTTTTGAAAAAGCAAGTATAACCCATGTTACTCTGTATTATTATAATTACCTCAGAGTTTAGTTATTCTTACAGGTTTCGACGAATACAACCAAGTACTGTGAATCCTGATGTTCATGTAATTAATGAGCTATGATAAAAGTATGTTATATACTAATCATTTAAGTATATAAGTAACAAATTATATGAAGATAGTACTAAAAACTACATATGCAGGTTCTTCTTTGCAGATGAATCTGACTAACACTTTTCAGACTAGAGTGATGGTGGTACCGAACCGTCCACCTAGTATGTATAATATCTTCCTACAATTTAGAAAAAAAATCATAATTGTGATTAAAAATACATTCATAAATATATATTTAAGAAGATCCTCATGAATATATATTTATGAATACTTTATGAAATTTAAATTCTTTATATATTTAGTAAGATATTCTTGAATATGTATAATATTTTTTTAAAAATTTAACAGTACCTTTCCAATTTGAAAACTAAATTTTAAAAATAAACTGTACATATATATATATATATATAAGTCAAATTGAGAAAAGTATCGTATACATTTAGGAAAACATTCAAAAATATATGTTACATCTTGTAATTACACGTTTATGAAAGTATTTCTGATTTTTTTTTTTTTTACAAATTCAACAACATATCATACATATTTTAGAAGGTATTTTTAAACCTTTTAAAGGAAGATGTTTCCAAAAGAATTTGAGATTTTTTTTGAAAATGTGAATATAATTGCTATTTACCCATTTGATGAAATTTAATTTGGTCACTTTGATATTTGGAAACTATTTGGAAAATAAAAACTAAAAAAACTATTTAACAGATTTGCCGTGGTTGCTTCAAGTGATGAATCTATCGGGTGTTTGAAGTATATGAAAATCCTTAATTCATTTGCGACGGGTTTGATATCCGGCTCGTCTTTAAGGATTTGAGGCTGGGGCCTTATGAAACTTGGCGTGGAGGTTCATTGTTAAAGCTGATACGAGATGATGTTATCCCGGCTGTGCGCTTATTCCTTTCTTCATCTCTCGGTGGATCCTTCATCTTGAGTGTTTAGTTGTTTTGATTTAGACTTTATAATATGTATTTGCTTTTAGTTTTGTTTATTATATTTTGGTGTAAGACCACCTCCATCGGTAACTCTTAAGAGGAGTTCAAACAAAAGTGAAAAAATAAATAAATGAAAAAGGCTAAAATATCAGAGAACCAGTGTTTATTGTGGGAGTTAAAAAGTTGGTAAGGACCCCTTACGTGACACTTTTCTATTGCACCACTCATTTTTTCTCTCTTTCCTTCGTCGGGGAAACCCACGAGAAATTCATTTCTCTTCCTCATCGAAGCAAAATCAATCCATTTCTCTCTCGATTGATCGAGTTTGATCTTCTTCTCGGTTCTGATATCGTTCTCAGAGATCGCAGAGAGAGTCGTAATAACGCCATCTCCGATTTGCTTTGGAAAGTTTTGATCTAAGATTTCTCTCCACTCCTTCGTCTCCTCCACTAACAATGGCGACAAATCACAGCTCCGATGACGAAAGCACGCGCCTTTACCATCCTTACCAAAACTACGAGCTCCCCATCAAAGCTCAGCACCTTTACAAGCTCCCCACTTCTCCCGAGTACCTCTTCACAGAAGAGTCCCTACAAAAGCGTCGATCTTGGGGAGAGAATCTCACTTTCTACACAGGGACCGGTTATCTCAGCGGGTCTGTAGCCAGAGCTGCAGCTGGGATCATCTCCGGCGTCAAGAGCTTCGAGTACGGAGACACGACTAAGCTGAAGATCAACAGGATTCTGAACTCGTCTGGTCACATGGGTCGCTCATTGGGTTGCAGGATCGGGGCTGTTGGGCTGATCTACGCGGGGATTGAGAGTGGCGTTGTGGCGTTTACTGATAGGGATGATGTGTGGACTAGCGTGGTGGCTGGATTAGCAACTGGAGATGTGTTTAGGGCGGCGCGAGGGGTGAGGTCTGCGGCTGTGGCTGGTGCTCTTGGAGGAATGGTAAGGTTTTAATCGTTTGGTATTTTCTAATATACATGACTTCTTGCTTATGATCATCATACTCGTTTGGTGTTTTTTTCATCTTTGTACACTCTATAGTGTTATTCACCAATGTTTGAGGGCTTATTCAGTTATAGTTGGCAATTTAATCTCTGCTAGCATTTCTGAGTTCTTTTTTTAAAAAAGATCTTGGCTTTTATATGCAACTAGCTACGTACGTCTTGGCATTTATATCTTGTCCAACAATTTCCATTCAACAAGAAAGATTTATATGTGCTGCAGATGGAATTTAGGGGTGACTCGATTCTCCAAGGATGAGACAGCCCTTCCATAATGAAAGTGTTTCTTTAAATTCAGAGGTAAGTAGACAAACCTTTAATGCTTCATAGATATTGTTTAGGTTGGAATTAAATGGACTTTAGGATCATGTACTTGGTTGTTTTATAATTAGGTAGATACATTGAATTTCTTGGATGTTTTAGTTTTAGGTAGATACATTGATGGCCATTAACATGTAACACCTACTAAACTCTCATTAAGTTTGCTTTAAAAAACAACCAACTCTCCCTCTTTCATTTCATATCTCCTTCTTCTTTGATATTTCTTTCGTAAAACAGAAGCTCTCATACTCCTTTGTTAATTCCTTCTCCTTTGCTATGGATCATTTTAGTGAACCTTGTAGCTTTCAAAACCTCTTAAACAGTCAACAACCACACACCTCCTTCTCCTTTGTCAGTCGTGAACCTACTATTAAAGTCTCTGCCTCGGATGCGTCTGTCTTTTGTACTGGATGGTCTGATGATGGAAACGAAGATATGTGCATCGTGTCTGTATGATATGCAAGTTAGTTTGAGTTTGAGTTTGGAGAGATTGCTTCTTAACCTTGTCTTATTTTGCTTACGTTTGTAATGGTCGAGTTTGAGTATCTCTTTATTACGAGTCTGTATGCATTTGCTTATTAATGATATGTTGTCTTCTTATGCTTACATTTTTAATTGTGTGTATTGTGACACAACTCAGTCTTGCCTCTTGCTTTTGCAGGACAAAGAAGAAGTCAGTAGTAGCATGTGACACAAACAAACAACATAAGAAAAAGAAGAAGTCAGTAGCATGTGACTCAAACAAACAACATAAGAAAAAGAAGAAGTCTGTAGCATGTGACAAGAAGAGGGTTTCCTTTTTTTCCTTTATAATGACTTGATGTTATCACAAACTTATTGTTTCTTACGTTTACTCTTAAGTTTTCTTCCTAGTGTAAATGATATTCCGAGTGTAAATCATATTGTCCTACTATCTTTCTCTTACCATTTTCCAATTAACGAGTTGAGATACTTTGTCTCTCTTACCATTTCTCTTCAAAGTGGCTTCTTGTTCATCTCATAATCTTGAAGACATGATGGATGAAACATTTGATCAACTTTTCGATCAACAATTCGAACAACTTTGCGTTCACCGTGAGCATCGTCAAGAAGCATCAAGCTAAAAAAAAAGAGCTTACGTTGAAAGACAACGAGAACAAGGACACATCCAATTATGGAACAATTATTTTAGTGAAGATGCAACATATCTTTCTCACATGTTTCGACGCCGTTTTAGGATGAATAAGCCCTTGTTCATTCGTATTGTTGATCGACTCTCCGCTGAAATCCCATACTTTCAACAAAGAAGAGATGCTACTGGAAGGTTCGGTCTCTTTTCATTATAAAAAGCAACGACAACAATTTGTATGATGGAATATGGTTGCCCAGCTGATACGGTCGACGAATACCTCCGACTAGGTGAGACCACTGCGCTTTTATGCTTGGAACATTTTGTTCAAGGAATCATAAATTTATTTGGAGATGAGTATCTAAGAAGACCCACGCCAAAAGATCTTCAAAGACTACTCGATATTGGAGAGATACACGGATTTCCCGGGATGATAGGAAGCATTGATTGTATGCATTGGGAGTGGAAGAATTGTCCGACCTCATGGAAAGGCCAATATACACGTGGATCAGGAAAGCCAACAATTATTTTAGAGGCTGTAGCTTCACAAGATCTCTGGATATGGCATACGTTTTTTGGACCTCCAGGTACATTAAACGATACCAATATTCTTGATCGATCTCCAGTTTTTGATGATATATTACAAGGACGAGCTCAAAAAGTGAATTATATTGTCAACGGACACGAGTACCATTTGACTTACTATCTCACAAATGATATTTATCCAAAATGGGATACTTTTGTCCAATCTATTCCACTACCACAAGGTCTGATAGCATCCTTATTCGCTACACATCAAGAAGCTGTACGTAAAGATGTCGAGTGTGCTTTTGGGGTCTTGCAAGCTCGATATGCCATAGTAAAAAATCCAGCTCTTTTGTGGGATGAAATAAAACTTGAAAAGATAATGAGAGCATGTATCATTCTACATAATATGATAGTAGAAGATGAACAAGATGGGTACACTCAGTTTGATGTATCAGTTTTCGCACAGCCAGAATCAAACCGAAGTTTTTAAGTGGATTTCATGTATTCTACAAATATGCCTTCAAATCTCGGCAATATGATGAGCATTCAAAATCGAGTTTGTGATAAAACAATACATCAACAATTGAAATCTGATTTGGTTGAGAATATATGACAAAAATTTGGAACAAATCAAGATTTCAACTAATCCGCTTTTTCTTGTTTACAATTTGTATTTGTATTTTTAATATGCTTTTATGTCATTTTTAATAAAATTTTAAAATATCTAAATCATTCTACTTTAAAAACAAAAAATTAAAGAACCCCATAAGGGTTCTCTCATTGGAAGCGAAAAAATTAATTACATTAACTAAGGTTTTGAAGTTCCCAAATCATTTTATCAACTATTAATTTAATCTTAAGAGTCCATTAGAGTCTCTAATGGATGGACTTGCTCTAAGCTTCTGGAGATTTCCCTTTGGTATCCGGCTTTGTCTCCAGAGGAAGGTGCTAATCATGCTGGCTTAGTTTCTAGGTGATCTGTAACTCCTAGTTCTAGTTCAAATCTATGTGTATTTCTCTATTTATCAAACAATGAAATCTTTGAGGAAAAAAAAAAAAAAACAGATTTACCCTCCAGCAATGAGCTTGGTTTAATTATGAAAAAATCATAGTGAGATATTTGTTTTTGTTTTCAATGAATTTTGACCCCAAAGACTATAACAACTCTTGTTGTGCATTTGTAATAGTATTTTATATGATTAAAACCTGAAGACATCAACCCGTCAAAGACTCAAAATGGCAAGAAAATGGCGCCACAAGCATATTAATGCCCATCTACATAGCAAAGAGATATGATGGCAATGTGCCAAAATCAAAAAGATCTGAACCAATACTTTTTCATTTCCAGTTTTCCACACCTATGAAAATTTATTGATGAGCATGTGATTCTGACACGAGAATCACACATGAATGATCTAGAAATTCAATCTACCAGATCTTCCCAACTAGCTATTACTAATAGTTGTGGAGTCATGTGATTTCATCAAGAGTTTTAACCCGTAAAGGCAAGAAATGTAGTTTATCACAAAGGGTGTATTTGAAGATCGTGATTAAGAAAGCAAGATGTGTATCTTGTGAATTAACGGTATTGTTGAAGTCCGATTATGAATTGATGTTCATGCAGTCAATGTAATCCTACCAAAGTATATTATATAATTTTATTGTAATCAGAATTGAACGTTTTAGATATATACTATAAGATTTAAATTAGTTCTATTCATACACTTGAGATAAGTTAAATCTTATGTATATACAACTCTTATGTAATTCATTA
>MU107133.1:0-65333 GCA_012274485.2 Sinapis alba | reverse complement strand
CTTCCGCTTCGGTCTTGGCCGTCTTTGGACTTGTTGTCCAATAGCTCTTTCTCGGGGTGTTAACAGATTTTGCGGTTCTTTTTGTCACGAGTTCGTTACGGACAAAAGAATTAGGTGAACCGTCGATGTCAAGATCAAGACGGAACGTTACGAAATGGTCGTGGTTAACACCGACGGTATTGTCGGCAACAATTGTCCCATGAATATCATCTTCTTTGATCTCGGATGTGTGGGTATATTCTACCGGTTTAACTTCTAGAACACCGGTTAAGCCAACCTACACCATATTAAAGAGGCATCAATAGATTTAGGTCTAACTTAATCTATAGTGAAATAAAATCAGATTATAAACTAAATCAAATCAAAATTCAAACCAAATCTTGTAATCTATATTTACTGACTTGATTGAAATCCACACTGCTTCCGTATCAAAATGATTTATGTTTTAGAAAAATAAATTATTTCAAAGAGATAATTTTTTACTTTCAATAAATTTTAGATAATAATAATAATTGTAAATTTTGAAAATAATTATGGTTATTGAATTTTGATTGGATAAAAATTATAAAAATAATTATTCACAAAATAATACATTTATAATAAAAAATTTAAGATGTTCTTAATATATGTAAAGCCTTTAAAATATAAAATGTTTTGAAACAAAGAAGTATTATTTGCATTTATTGATCAAATTTATATTTTTATCGGAGTGTTCAATATGGGTAAACTGATCCAACCGATTCGATATAAATCAACCAAAGTTACCAAACGAACCGAGATTTTGATTCTTAATCATTTCATGGTATGTTCTATGTTGTATATAAAAAAACTAAAATAGCAAACTTCAAACAGAATGATTGGATCTTTAATGGCCAACATGTAATGAGCAAAATCGAGAATCCGTATCATACGGTTGTGGCTCAATCATGATTTGATTTCTTTATTTTTGTCATCCTTTTGAAAAGTCTATTTTTCTTTTATGTTTATCATTCATTTGACTGACTCATGTTGGTGTTAATATTAAATTATATAGTAAATGAAAATGTATAGCAAGCTACATAATAGACAAAAGCAGGATAAGACTGTGTTTTACCCCCATTTTGATGGAACCACTAGGCTTGAACTCATAGTCAACTATGTAGTCGTAGTTCCCGACGGTGGTCACGATTCTAGCTACAAGACTTACGTCCGGTCTAACCTCTGTAATCTGCATCAACATATATATAAAAACAAAAATAATATATTATATCATATAATATATAATCGTTGTGGATGATAAATATATAACAACATACTTCTAAGTTTGGGATTTCAGCTTCCGTATGTCTCCACATGATATCTCCAGCATATTTCTCAAAAATGCACATAACATTCGGAATTTTCGCAGGAGTTCCATCTTGACCTGCAAAAACCCCATCCATAAAAACTGCACCTGCTGGACAATCTCTGTATGGTTCAAGGGACACGGCGCACTGGCCGCAACCGAAATCGCCACAATCAAGATAGGTGATGAAATACCAATCATCACTTGGATCCATGTAAGGTATGAACATCTCAGACAAGTGGCCTTTGTATAGAACTTGCCGATATTTTTTCACGTCCATGTCGAACATGGATGCAAGAGAGATTACTATACCGGCGCGAGCGTCAAAGGATATGTGAAACTCCCAATTCGCCCATCTATTCACCACCACATTGTATATAGTCAATAAGTATATAATAATTTCTAATTGAAAAAAATCCTTCTGATTTTAACTATTAGGATTTAATAGATATAGGCTTGCATCATATGGAGTAGGGGTTGGACGGATCCGGATATCCGGAAAATTTAGGGTATCTAGATTCGGATCCGGATTCGTCAGTTATGTGATTTTAGTATCCGAATTCGGATCCGTGCCTTTTGGATATCTAGGTTTTGGATATCCGTTTAAGTATTGTATTATCCGCGAGTACCCAGATCCGGGATTCGGATATGTAAAAAATTAAAAAAAAAAAATATATTTTTAAATACAATTTTTAAAAAAATAATATATAAATTAAAATTTATACAAATTTTTAAATAAATGTATATATAAGATTATAATATTAAATATAATATTACAAAATTAATTTGATGTATAAATATTAAAATATCAACTATAATTATTAGTAAAATTTTTAAAAAATATATTTTAAAAATTCGGATCCGGATCCATATATCCAGACTTAAAAATCAAGATATCCAGATTCAACGGATCTAACATTTTATTATCTAGTTCTGGGTCCGGACACTTCGGATACCTATTTTGGGATCGGATCCGGATCTTGTATTTTTCAACCCTAAAATGGACGCATAGTTTTTTTTTTTTTAACTATCAGAACAAACTATTGTAAAGATTCAAATTATATAGATATCAAAAAGAAATACATAAATAAGAGTAACTCCAAAGTTTTAAATCTGAAGTATCTGTGTGGAGTTAGTTTTTGTAACAATAGAGATATGATTATTTAAAAAGAAAAAAAAGATATGATATATTTCCAAATAGAAAAGTCAGACAAACTCATTGTGCACGGTCCTCTACAGAAAGAAAGTCCAAATTTCAATATCATTTTTTCACAGCACATGTTTCAGATGGTAACTATTTGTCTGCACATATATTATTTATCAAAAATACTAAAATAATGAAAAGACAGCCGACACTTTTTGCTTTTTTTTTTTAAAGCTGAGAAAATTGACTAGCGCTTAAAAATTTATCGACAAACTGGCTTGAAAATTAATTAGTGAAAGCAACACTCATGTTTTTATCATAATTATTTTAAAATATTACTGATGAATTTAAGTCATTGTGCACAACAATTTTTTTATGTTTTCAAGTTTCAGGTTTGTTGGCAAAAAGAAGTTTCAGGTCAAAAATAAAATAATATACGAACAGATAAAAAAAAGAAGACATCATTCAGATAATATAACTATTTATGCCCGAAAATAAAACCTTTAATTTCCATATAGAGCATAGCAAAACCTTTTCCTTTTTGTTTTTTCTTTTGGCATTAAGCAAAATCTTATTTTTATACCTCACGACGTGTCCATCGATCTTGAATCCTGGACCGTCCGGCTGCATAAGGACGGCATTTTGAAGCGTCGGGCCAAACGGCGGCTTAAGTTGGGAGATACGGTACTCCGTTCCGTTAGCCTTCGGCATAATAACCGTTAACCTATCCTTAAACTCCGTTACCTTCATCACGTCAAGGTTAACGAGTATCGTCATTCCTTCAATAGGTCTAAGATACATATTAACGGTGCCGTCAAGATAAAACGGCATCATTCTAATAACCCTCTCCGTCTCTGCCTCGCTCTCACCATACCACCCAACTGTTGACGTCGTGAACACAATCTCCGAAACGTTTAAACCACGTTTTGTGACGGCGTCAAGAAACGGCTTGAACTTGAGAACAAGCTCGGTGGCTGCTTCTTGCTCGTCGTTTGTGAGCATAGGGTAACCATTGCCTACGTGGATCTTGTCAGAGACGATGGCTCGAGAAGAAAAGTCAACAACAATCTCTCGAGACTTTCTGTTGTCCCGAGCGATGACGAAAGCCTGGCGTGGCGGTGGTTTGATGGTGTGTTTCGGTGATGAGTACCAAGACAAGACTAGAGACTTGTCGGGTTCGTTGAGACCAACGTATTGCAAAGTAAACTTGTGGCTCGGACCAATGGGGTACGTCTTGTTAATGATGGCTTGGACGAGTTTGAGTTCGGTTTCCGTTAAGGGATCAAATGGGTGACGCGGTGGAGCAAAGCTTGAAGATGAGATTGCAAAAATGAAAGAAAAGAAGATGAAAATAGTGAAGTGGAGTGGAGCCATATTGTTCTTTGTGAACTGTTTATTGTTTGATTTAATGGACTTGGTTTATGTTTAAATTTATAGGCAAATGTGTATCCTCCGCAAGGGGATTTAAACTAATAATTTTTTTTTTTGCGGGGAAGAAATCAATACACACTTAGGTTTTTATATTAAGCCCGATGAAAACATTTTGCGTTAAAACTTAGGTATATTTTGACTAGATCTTGATGATTATGATTCTTTTTATCATAGTTTTTTAAAGCAGTATAAATACTATTTATTTCCCAACCAAATACACTCCATACTTTCAGATCATTTGATCTTGACAGGCCAGTAAAGTTAGTATTTATATTATATTGTAGAGTTGTTCTTTAAATAAAGTTCAGAACCATATCATATAGCGTAATAATTGACTTCTATGGTCCAGCGTGAAATTATACAGCTGGGATGATATGCTTTGCCAATATATACTGCACGAGCTTTTTGTAATTAAATTAATTTTCTTTTCATCAAGACCACGTTTCGAACCATTTTCTAGATAATCTGATATATGATGTCAGGACCACGTGAATGTTGGTCAGAACCACGTGAATATTGGAGATGGAGTATATGTCTCAGACAAGGAATATATGTCTCAGACAAGATCCATTAAAAATATATATACTTTTTTAAAAAAATCCATTAAATAAATAGCATTTAGTCCAGATTAATTGAAACCGATCGAGCTGAATTGATGTTGGCATAAATTTGGATCGACTTAAAGGAAATAAAAAAGAGATCCTATATATAAGGAGATAGCCAAAGAACAGATCTTATATATAAGGAGACGGCCAAAGGACGAGAATCCATTTAAAACACTCAGGGATCTAGTCATTAGATCATAGATGAAGGATCCAAGTTGTGTAGATCCTAAGAGAAGAAGCAGAAAGAGGAATCCGGTTTAACTCAAGTATATCGAATTCTTGGTATGAAGTAATTGATTCTGCTTATTTTCTTAGTCATTGTATTGTTTCGGTTTAGATAAGTGTCTCTTACTCATTGGCCACATGGGTGTTTAACACGAGTGTAATCAGCTGGTATAAAGCTGAGTGGTCAACAGATCTCGAGCTGGTTAAGTTGTTCATTGTGCCTTGCCGAGATCATCGAGAAAGAGAGACGAGTCAATAAGCTTGTAACGAAGCTCGCTTGTGAGCAATATAGTGATTGCTGGTTCGATCCCAACTCTGGTGAGCTATAGCGGCCCTTCCTCGTTAACGGAAGGGTGCGGTGAACACCGGATAAACACACCGACAAGTCTTTAGGGTTTCGTTTTTGTTCGTGCAATCAGAGCCATGTTCTCTAGCCTGGGCTCTTACCGATTGAATACGACAAACGAAGACGATTCAAGTTAAGATGGCGACTCACCAGTTCGCGATGACGATGTTCGAAGGCACAAGAGACTTCACAATTTGGAAGAAGAGGATGTAAGCAAACCTCAGCGTACAAGGTCTCAAAGACGTTCTTTCATAAAAGATTCAAGAATCAAAGGAATCTGATGCAAATGTGGAGGATCCAGAAGATATGAAAAAGAAAGATTCAGAAGAGTCCGCAAGGTTAGAGCGTGACGAGAAGGCAATGAAACTCATATTCATGAGTTTAAGAGATCAAGTTCTTCGGAAGATCGACAAATGTTATACGGCTGCTCAAACATGTATGCTTCTTTGTCGACAGTATATGATTCATAGCTTACCAAACAGAGTACATGCATAGCTGAAGGTCTACTCTTTCAAGATGCAAGACTCGAAGACAATTGATAAGAGCATAGATGATTTCCTCAAGATCATCGCATATCTAAGTAATCTGAGCATTGAAGTTCCAAAGGAGGTACAAGCCATTCTATTACTCAACTCTCTTCCCACCAGGTACAATTTCTTAAAAGAAATTCTTTAACTACGGTCGTGATGCTATAAGGTGGATAAAGTAGCTAGAGCGGCTAGGTCTAAGGAATCAGAATTTAGAGATGCTGTTAGCACTAGATCAAATGGAGAAGGTCACTTTGTTAGAGGTAGAACATATAGTAGAAATATTAGCTCTGAAAAGAATAAATACAGATCCAGGTCAAATTCCAAAGATGGAAAAAGAGTATGTTGGATCTGCGGAAAGAAAGAGCATCTTAAGAAACAGTGTTTCAAATGGATTGAAAGAAATAAGGCAGGCAGAGTGGTCAAGAAAGAGGAGAGGCAGCTTCAGTCAAAGATGATGATAACGATCTGGTTGGGCTTCTAATTTCAGAAGTGAATCTCACATCAAATGATTCAGATCATACAAAATGTGTCTTAGACGCTGGCTGTACGTTTCATATGACACCGAGGAGAGATGTGTTCCTCCAACTAAAATAGGTGTATGTTGGAAAGGTTAGGATGGCAAACAACTCAATATCAGAGATAAAAGGCATAGGTTCTGACAATTTCGAGAATCCAGATGGAACAATATTTGTTCTTCACGATGTAAGATTCATGCCAGGAATATCTCGAAACTTAATCTCACTAGGATCTCTTGAAGACAAAGGATGCGAGTTCAAAGGATCTAATGGAGTTTTGAAGGTCATCAAAGGATGTACTGTTTTCATGAGAGGGGTCAGGAGACAATCTCTATATATCCTTCAAGGTGAGGCAAGGATTTCAGAATTGAATTCAGTAGACACAGTGGCAGAGAAGTCAGCGTTGAGTCATGAAGAGACAATCTTGTGGCACAGCCGGTTAGGCCATATAGGTCATAAAGGACTAGAAGAGCTTGCAAGAAAAGGATGCTTCGAAGGAAAGAAGATAACATGATATAAATTTTGTGAAGATTGCATCATAGGGAAGACACAACATATTAGTTTTTGTCATGCTCAACATGTCATCAAGAATAAATTGGACTATGTGCATTCAGACTTATGGGGATCGCCTAATGTCCCATTCAGCCTGAGCAAGTGTCGGTATTTTATCTCGTTTACTGACGACTATTCCCGGAAGGTTTGGATCTATTTCTTAAGATTCAAAGACGAGGCATTCAAAAACAAATGGTGGAGACACAGTCAGAAAAAAGGTGAAGAGGCTGAGAACTGATAATGGCCTTGAGTTCTGCAACAGAGAATTTGATGGGTTTTGTAAAACAAGAAGGAATCATCAGACATAGGACTTGCACCTATACACCTCAGCAAAATGGTGTGACTGAAAGGCTTAATCGTTTAATCATGAAGAAAGTGAGTATTATGTTAAACGAGAGTGGTCTTGGCCAAAGGTTTTGGGAAGAAGCAGCAGCTAATGCAGTGTATCTCATCAACAGATCACCATCATCCGCCGTCGACTTCAAAGTGCCGGAAGAAGTGTGGACTTCAGTAATGCCAAATTTGTCTGGTTTAAAAATAATTGTTTGTCTCGTGTACATACACACAGATGAATGGAAGCTCAAACCAAGAGCTAAGAAGGGAGTGTTCACTGGATATCCTGAAGGCGTGAAAGGATTCAAAAGTTTGGGTACTAGAAGAACAAAAATGTGTCATCAGTAGGAATGTTGTCTTTAGAGAGGACAAAGTTTTTAAGGAACTAAACGATGATTATCAAGAGTCCCAGGATCTTCAGTCAAGTACATAGTTGAAAACTATCAACATTGAATATGAAGAAGCATCAAGAGAACCAATGAGTGATGTTCAAGGTGGAGATACTGGAACAAAGTCCAAAGATGATGACAGTGTAGAACAATCATCGGATCAGACAAGTGAAGAAGATCTGAGTGATTATCAACTTGATAGAGATAGATCAAGAAGACAAGTATTTTCTCCTATCAGGTTCAATGATTATGAGTGAGAGTTTGTAGCATATAAAGAAAAGTATGCTGTACTAATGTGTGTGTTAGCAGAAGATGGGGGGTCTGAACCAACAAGTTATCAAGAAGCCATAAAAGACCTTGACAGTGATAAGTGGATAGAAGCAGCTAAGGATGAAATGAATTCTCTTATCAAGAGCCGTACCTGGAAGTTGATAGACAGACTAGAGGGAAAGAAATCAATAGGGTGCAAATGGATATTCAAAAGAAAACCGAGAATCTTAAGTGTTGAAGATCCAAGGTACAAAGCGAGACTGGTTGCTAAAGAGTATTCGCATAAAGAAGAGATTGATTATCAAGAGGTTTTTGCACATGTAGTTAAACACGTATCTATCAGATATATGTTGTCAGCTGTTGGGCATCTTGATATGGAACTCTAACAGATAGATGTCAAAACAGCATTCTTCCACAAGGAAATTGAAGAATTTATCATCATGGAACAACCTGAGGGCTTTAAAGACAAAGAGCATCCAGATAAAGTGTGTCAGCTTGAAAGGTACCTTTATGGGCTTAAACAGTCGCCTCAGCAATGGAATAAGCGTTTTGATGATTTTATGAAGAAGATTCAGTTTGTCATAAGTCAATATGATAGTTGTGTATACTTCAAGAAGATAAAGGAGAATGAAGGGTTTATATATTTGCTTATGTATGTAGACGACATCTTGATAGCATCCAGAAACAAGGCTGAAGTTTAGAAGCTAAAGGTGCATTAAGTAGTGAGTTAGAGATGAAGAACTTAGGGGATGCGAAAAATATTCTTGGCATGGAAATTGAGAGAGACAGAACATCAGGGTGCTTGTGGGTGTCTCAAGAAGGTTATCTAAAAAAAGTTTCAGCAAATTTCAAGATGGATCAGTGTAAGTCAGTAACAACGCCTATGTGAGCTCATTTTAAACTAAAGGCACCTACATAAAGAATATAAGGAACAGGTGGAGTCTATGAGTGATGTTCCTTATCAAAGCGCAGTGAGGAGCATCATGTATGCTATGATCGGAACAAGGACTGATCTCGCATATTCAATCGGATTGATAAGCAGATTCATGAGCAAACCATTACAAGAGCATTGGAGTGTAGTTAAGTGGGTTCTCAGGTATATACAGGGGTAGATTGACACAAGGTTATACTACACGAAGCAAGAGGAATTCATTATAAAAGGGTATTGGAACTGTGATTACGCTGAAGATCTAGATCACAGAGGGTCAATAAATGGTATTGTTTACACAGTCGGAGGAAATACTATAAGTTGGAGGTCACAATTTCAACAGGTTGTGGCACTTTCAACTACCGAAGATGAGTATATCTCTCTTTCAAAAGCAATCCGAGAAGGTTTGTGATTAAAGGGGCTTACAGAGAAACTTGGTTTCAAGCATGAGACAATTGAGATTTTTGTGATTCTCAATGTGCAATTGCACTTTCGAAAAATGCAATGTTCCATGAAAGAACAAATCATGTGGTCGTGAAGTAAAATTTTGGGAGAGATTGAATAAGCAAATGAGTGATTAAAGTCATCAAGATTGCTACAGCATACAATCCAACATATATTTTCAAAAAGGTTCTTCCGGTACATAAGGTAAAGGATGCTTTGCAGATCCTTTGAGTGTCAAGAAGTTGAAAGAGGGGTGATTGAATCAGTCAAGATGCAAGTGTTTAGTAAAGAACACTAGAGGTTAATCTAGCGCCTAAGGTGAGATTTGAAAGATCTAGTCATTAGATCAAAGATGAAGGATCCAAGTTGTGTAGATCCTAAGAGCACCATTAACCCTAAGCACCCTTATGGGGTGCTTAATTTATTTATTTTTTATTTTTAAATAATAATAATAAATGAACCAATTACGGGCCGACATGTGTCAGTGGGGCCCGCAAACAGTGCAAGCACCAGCTCTTAATTAGGCAACACAAGTACCCTTTTTGTGGGACCCACCCACTTTTTTGCTAAGTATCCTCCCTAAGCACCCCTCTAAGCACTCCCCTTAATGATGCTCTAAGAGAAGAAGAAGAAGAAATAGAAATCCAGTTTAACTCAAGTATATCGAATTCTCGATATTAGGTAATTGGTTTTGGTTATTTTCTTTGCCATTGTATTGTTTCGTTTTAGATAGGTGTCTCTTAGTCATTGGCCACATGTGTGTTTAACACGAGTGTAATTAGCTGGTATAAAGCTGAGTGTTCAATAGATGTCGAGCTGGTTAAGTTGTTCATTGTGTCTTGCCGAGATCATCGAGAAAGGGAGGCGAGTCAACAGGCTTATAACGGAGCTCGCTTGTGGGCAATATAGTGATTGCTAGATCGATCCCAGCTCCAGTGAGCTATATCGGCCCTTCCTAGTTAACGGAAGGGTGCGGTGAACACCGATTGAACACACCGACGAGTTTTTAGGGTTTCGTTCTTGTTCGTGCAATTGGAGTTGGAAAGGTTAGATTGAGGTTTTATCGGCTCTAATCCTCACAAACACATACAGTTCGTCACAAAACTAGGGTTATATCATTTCGTTGTTGTTATTGATTTGTCATAATTCTTATAGTCCTATTATTATTTTTGTAATCGTTTCTTTGATCATCCATATTATTTTCCAAATAACCTCAATTGAATTTGTGTATACTTTCAATACGTTCCAAATTCAGATTAAATAATTGGTGCCGCCCATAGGAAACTAGAAAAAATCACCAAAATATCAACAATCTCGACTGTAAACGTTAAAACCAGCACATAAGAAAACTTGCAGGCGATGGATTTCACCAACATGATAGAGATGATGAAGAACATAATGAATCGTCTTACTCAACAAGATGAGGTTAATCAAATAAGATTTGAAAGGAGCCTCTGGTTCTTACACACTTGGAAAATTCTCGATCGTATCATCGTCTCAAAAGCCTCGAGAGAGGATATTGCCAAATCATCAATAATCTACTATAATCTAGTTCCAAAAGACCAGGGTACTCACTAAAATGCCAATTATTCTGTACAAAAGATGTATATTCTTTACATGATCCCTAATCATAAAGACTATTTATGAATGTAGTCCAAGAAGAGGACCGATCAAGCAGATCAAAAGACCCATTGAGAAAAAAATAGATTAAATAAACTTAGAAGGGAGAATGCAAACAATTCGCCAAAAAACAAACATGAGTAAAACATTGAATAAAGCTCAAGGCATAAAAGAAAATCATGAACATTCTCAAAAACAAAAAAGGTCATCAACCGACCTATGACAAAATCGAAAAAAAAACAGAAATTAAAACAGCAAAAAAGGAGGTAATTAGCGAGATAGGGCTCCAAGGGGTATCAATGCTATGTCAGGAACCGACATAGGAGAAATCCCTCCTGAATCACTGTCGACCGCATTACCAATTGGTACTGACAAAATTCTTTGTTGGGCTTCCAATTCATGGCCGCTTATCCAGTCACTACTATATAAGTTTCCAACAAGCAATGACCCTCGCCTTCTGGATCATTGATTTTTCCTGGCTGATCAAAGTCTGAACCTTCTCCCAAAGAAAGAGGATTTTTCCCTATAACCTCTCTCGTTTGAGATCCTTGGCCTACCTCGTAGTTCATAGCGATAGGATCTCATCACCTCCCAAAGATTGTATTCCTCTGGATTAGCAATTAGAAAGGCATGAGTATCCAAAACTGGTACTACAAAAGGATTGGGATGTCTCCTATACATTCATCAAAAACAGCAGCTGTAGGAACCTCCGGCCTATTCTCTATAAAGAAAAATAAAAATAAAAAAGGAAAGGTAACTGAGACCCACAAAGTAGTTACAACCACAAAGAGAAGGAGACTTACCTCAGATAAGATTGTGAAACAAAGCTTCCCAACTCATAAAGAATGAAACCCATCTAATATCCTAAGAATGGTCAATGCCTCCTACACAATTGGTTTCATATCAAATGATACCGACCAGGAGAAAGCTAACACGAAGATGCATATTAATTAGCAGTTACATAAATAATCCATAAGCCAAAGTGAAGAATCTTTACGACACAATGCTAAAACAGGGGAAAGCCGGAGGCCTCTCTGACTTTCATAAACATATAGTTCATATTCCAATGGTTTCCAAAATGTTTGCTATTTCTGGTAGCCTTCAACATTTCTTTAACAATTGGTTGGCCATCTCGGGAATGAATATGATAGAACTCTCTCCTATTAGCCAGTGGAGTAAAGGAATATCATAAAAAAAAATCTCATGTACGCCAAAGGATATTCAATCTCTCAGTACTTGAACAAAAATTAGAGTTTACCAAGTCAGAGGACCGAGTTGTGAAGGAGAAATACTAAAGTACGACGAAATTTTTGCTATTAGAGCAGGTGTTCCCCTTCTAAAACCTGCCACCAGGATAGCCTCATAGATGGAAATTTCATCCATTTCTCCATCAGAAGCCCGTTAAAATCTTGTTGGGCTCCGAAGTTCCATCGATGGAGGAAAGGAGAGTTTTCTTTGGATTTTAAGAATTTTTTCTTTTATAATCTCAGAAAAGGACTGGTCCCTCAAAACCATGGGGATGATAATATCTTAAGGGAGCCACTGGAACGACTTCCTGATCAGCTTTGGGAACACCACTCCAGTTATGACTAGGGAAAGAAAAGAGGTTCCCAAAAAGCTATTTGGACCTAATGCGACCACCTACGAAAGAAGCATGAAAAGAAGGAAAATTGAGATACTCTTCCATCCTTTCGGAACTTTAGAAAACAGAAATTGTCGAGTAGGTATAACAAGGATTATTCTCTGGGCGCGCACACACACACACACACACACACACACACACACATATATATATATATCAAATTCTAACATTAGCTTAGGTTTCTTTCCAAAAATGCATTATCTGCAGAAAAAAGGAAATATAGCAATTTTTGATTATCAAGAAATAAGCAAGTTTCCTCGTACAAGAAAATCAGATTTCGAAGACCATAACGACTATATCTCATTAAAAGCGAAATAAAACCCACAAATAGATTTAAATAATCGACCATAATGAATGTCACTTATAAGAGAAGTTTCCCTTCTTGTCAAATCTCTGCTCCGGTCTCCAAACCAAAAGTTTTTGCTTCATGGCAAGATGAATAAACTTTCTTTGTCAGACACTGGCAGACCTACACGATCATAAAACTTTATCATCCAAACAAAAAAATAAGGTACCGACTGAAGTATATCGACAATTCCTTTACCTGATCCGTCCATGTGCCTAAAAGACTGTGTCACCTCAGTCATGTGCCACCAAGGCCTCGCGCCAAAAGACGGATCTCGTTAATCACTGAATTATAAGTTCATGATCACAAATACTACCAGATCACATGATCTCCTACGACCCTGGACTTAATCACCAAAGAATCGACATGTATTCTTTGAATACTCGCGACCATATATCTACTACTAGGTTCTTATGATCCATGCCAGAACAACCTGGAAAACCGTGAAGAAACAACATCCTAATCATACACCTTCTGAGAAGGTATGACTCCAGTCGATCAAAGTGCACATGTTATCTCATGACTTCATCCGTGGAATGAAAAGTTAAGGGGTAAATTGTTCACTACAAGAAAAATGGGTTTTATTAGCGGACGAAAAACACTATATAACGATACTATAGCTGTTTTTGAAGCGCTGTATCATCGCCCGTCATAGTAGGTAAAGGTCATTACATAACGGAATTTAGCGGTGCTATCTTTTCGTCCAATACGATAGCGCTTTTATGTCTGCAATTAAATATGTTTTAATAGCGAGTCATTAATGCTATTACTGTTTTTTTAACAGCATTTTCCTGTTGTTATAGTTAAATCTATTATAGCAGTTACATAGGTGCTATATATATTATATTACTGTTTTTATTAACAACAGTTTCTGTTTGTTATGGTTAAAACTACTATAGCAGTTACAAAAGTGCTATATATATTATATTTATATTTTTTATTTTTTATATATTTTCATATATATATATATATATATATATATATATATATATATATATATCAATATGTTTGTTTATTTATATATACTCGAATTATGAATTTTAAAACAAAACATTAATTTTATTTAAACTTCAAAGATTCCACAAACACTAATTCTACATAAGTTTTCAGACTACAAACATTAGATGTTCACACAAAATCTAAAGAAGGGTCTTATATATAAACAATCTTATCATTTGGCCAAGCCACAGTGCTTCCTACTGCATCACATACATATTCGATTTCAGAGTTTGGCCTCCACACTCTTTCCCCATCGAACTCGGAAACCTCTACCCAGACCTTCGAAGCATTGGGACCTAAAGGGACGAAATGCACCTTTTCTGTTGGATCAGTTGAGAACACACGACCTAAAGCAACCCTCTATCCTGAGTCATAACAGTCCAAGAGAGTGCACTTCTGTTTACCACCTTTGTTGCTGCTACTAGTGCTGTGACTACCACTCTAAAACCAAAAATGGCAAACACATTCATCACAATATCATCACCGACAACCTAACAAATTGAAGACATTACACTATGTAAACCAAATTCTCAGATTTGACAAACTAACCTGGTTGGATTTCTTGTTTGCTTCAGCAAGTGATTGTGGATGAGGTAGTCTTAGCTTATCTAGAGGCCAAGCAATTGTCCCATGTACTGCATCACCCATCTTTGTCATTTCAGGCGTTGGTCTCCAGATAAATGCATCAGGTTTAAAAACCAGTTTGACTCTAAGAACTACATCGTTCGGTCCCAGGGGAATTTGGTTGACCAGTTCACTTGGTTCAGTTGTCAACAATACACCCTCAGCAATCAACTCATCTTCTATTTTCCAGTAATAAAATATTTGAACTTTTTCTAAAGATACAGCTATAGCCTGAATCATGCATAATATATACACAATTTTCATCAGTATATAAAGTGATTATCAAATAACAGAAAATGGATTATATTTACCTCTGATCCGTCGGTGTTACCCTTGTTTGATAAGTCAATAGCATCGTCCAAGATGTGCTTCTCAGATGGCCATGCAATTTTGACTCCAACAGCCTGACTAGGCGATACACAAGTTGTAGTTGGTCTCCATATAGGCGCTGTTACGACTGAAACAAACTTCACTACAACAGCAGCCACATTAGGACCCAGTGGAATTCGACCAATCTTATATGTGGGTTCAGTAGAATATAATTCTCCTTCAGCAACAACCAAATCATCACTCGAAACCCAATCCAATATATGGCACCTTATTCCTCCCTTGCTCACATCGCTTAACTCAGTAGTAGAATCATATCCGTTTTTTTGCTAACCAAGAAGCAAAAAAATCCTTTAAAATCTTAAAGACCACAGAAGATAGAATAATTAATCAAAAACAATAAGGGAGTTACCTTTTTACCGGCTAAGTCCTTAACCACATTTTGCAAATCTTCAACCTTGTTGATTAAGTCTTCTTGAATAGCTTCAAGCTTCTGGACATGTGAATCTCTAGCATGTAAGAATGTCAACTTGGTGGGAGTAACCCCTCAGCCCATCCCCCTAACTCTTCCTGGTTTATCTTTACCTAGAACCTGAGAGACAACATCTTCACCGATATTATATGATGAACTTGATTCCATTTCACTGTCAAATCTCTTTATCTTCTCCTGCAATCATAAATTCAACAATATATGTAAAATGAACTTTACAAGGCATCATAATATGATTACAGTTAAGCTTACTATTGTATCTGCGAATTCTTCACGTACGGGTCTTTCATCAGAAAGCGTATGACCAGCTACCCAAACCTTAGTTCTAGTTACTTGCTTAGGATCTGAAGTGTTTTTTTCTACAAGTTAAATGAAAATGTTGTCAACAGTTTTGTTTTTCTAATTAACACTTATCTTACGTTTCAATATGAAAAACATACCATCTCATCTGCAAGCCTAATCATGCCTTTACGGCTAGTGGTATAAGGAATTTGACCCTTCTTGAGTTTCCTGTATTTATCACTTTGTTCCTACCGATAACCAAGAACAATTTCAAATTAATCCTACTTACATAACCAAATTGATCCTACGTAAGATACAATAAATATTACCTGAAAAGTTGTAGTACATCTTCCTTTCACCCAATTGTTCCAAGCTGTAGCAGATTGTATGTTGCTGGGTTTAATTTTCTGTAGTTAAGACTTTTTTGTAGCTCTAACTAGGGAAGAAAGTCTTGATTTAGAGGCCCTCCACAAACAACCGATCTGCTTGAAGACTACATCCTTTTGTCATTCTTCTGTCAAGTTGAATCTTCCTTGCAATACATATTAAAAGTCAAATGCGTATTTATTTATCACACTGTAAGAAAGAGTTCACAAAATCACCTGAATTTCCTCCCACAAAGCATCTTTCGTTTTTTCTTCGAGATGTCTCCAGTCATCTAGCAGTACAGACACATGCTCTCTGACAAGAGGACCAAAGAAGGAGGACAGTGTCACTGATCCACGACTAACATGCTCTCTAGAGCATTAAACTCCACCTCTACCTTGTCCTCTATATGTTTTGCCACTTTGTGCATTTTTGTTGGACCTCTTGTCTTCTTCACTTGGTTATCTGATTGTTGAGTCTGTGTCTCAGATGGAGTGCTGACTCCGTTTATTGAAGGAGGAATGACTTCTTGTTCTTCGGGTGGTTGAGTGTCATCATCTATATGTTCTTCTTCTTCCGGAGGTTGGTCAAAGTCTTCAGGATATGGGTCTTGTTCCCCATCTACGGGTTCTGCTTCTTGTTCGACTTCTTCAGAACCGGTATGTTCGACTTGGTCCATTTCTTCAGGCTGCGACTGTAATTCTACATTCACCTTTGGACCATTCTTCTTGGGTTTCTTCATAGTTAAAGACACTTGCGGACTAACATCAAGGCCAGCTTGGCGCTTACTCTGACGCGCCTTATCAGTAACAGCTTTAGAATTCATTTTACCAGCTTACCTGAAACAACAATAAACTTATCATTACTCATATATAAGAACACCCTCACAATCATTCCTAACACAAAAACTCTCATCATCGGATGCTTGATCTCCAGAATCTTCTTCATGTTGAACTGTTACAGTTGCAGAACAAATTTCCTCTTCAGTCTCTAACTCATGGTATCCTCTCGGTGGTGCTCTCATAACAACATACCAAGGTGAGCTGTTATCCTCTCTAGAGTAGAAAACTTGTTTAGCTTGGGAAGGCAAAATGTAAGGATCATTCACAAATGATGACTGGTTCATATGAATATTCACTAGTGTGAAACCGTCTTCGTCTTTTACTTCTCTCCCTTTATGAGCCCAACTACACTTAAACAGAGGCACCTGAAACATGTGGTAGTCAAGCAATATGATCTCCTTTATGACTCCATAGTATGCTACCATGTCTGCTTCTTGGTTCTCATCTTTGGCACTAGCTCTGCACATGGAGAATGATTCATTTGTAACCCCACTGTTCTGAGTCTTCCGCTTTACATCTTTCGTCTGGTAACGATGTCCATTAACTATAAATCCCTTGTAAGTATGTGCAACATTTCTAGGTCCAATAGCAAGCCATCTGAACCTTTGTGAATGGTCCTTTGAGTTATTTGGAATCTAACATTAAATAATCAGATATCAATATCATGATTATGTAAACGTAAATTATGAGACAATCATAAGTAAATCATACCTTCTCTTTTATCAAGTTTGAAAACCTATATGTATGGCATTTCCATAATATCATTCCATTTCTTGCGCATTTTGCATCAGTACTTGCAGTTCTTCTAAGTGCATCCTGCAAACATTCATTACTTCAGTAACTAAATGAAGAAGCAATTAAAAAATTTAAGGTTGATAGTCACTTACTGAACATAAGGATCGATGACTGCAGTATTCATGAGGATATACCGATGAGCTATATCTTTCTCCATATCAGTAAGTGTGATTTCAGTAGCTTTTTGCAGTGGACGCCCTTCTAGTACATTTTGAGTTGCCTCTACATCTTCATTTCTTGTAATTGCTTCTTCGACTGGAACTGATTTTTGCAAGAACTCCATACAAAATGCAAGGCATTCACCAGCAAGATATCCCTCGGCCATACAAGCTTCAGGTCTTGCAAAATTCTTGACATAAGCCTTAAATATCTTTATATACCTACAAAACCATATACAAAAATATTGACATAAATACTATTTTTTACTTGGAAGCCGTAACTGAAAACAACAACATTACCTCTCGAATGGATACATCCACCTGAAGTGAACAGGGCCACCCATGCGTGCTTCTCTTGCCAGATGCAGTGGAAGGTGAAACATGATATCAAATAATGCAGGTGGAAAGAATCTCTCTAGCTGGCACATTGTCTCCACAATCTCTGATTCTAGTACAAGTAGCTTCTCTGGATCTAGAATGCGTTGGCAGAGTCTGTTGAAGAAATTGCATATGTGAGTCACTGCAATCCGAGGTCCTTTTGGAAGTAAACCTCTCAACGCTACTGGAAACAGATTATGCATAAGAACATGATGATCATGCGACTTCATGCCGCCAATAGAAGGAAGATCCATGAGACACAGTTGGCTATATTTGCACAATATCCATCAGGGCCTCTGAAGTTGGATAATCTTCGGCAGAATTTTCTTTTCTCTTCCTTAGAAAGCCAATACGCAGCTGGAGGCAAGTAAGTTCTCTTCCCCCTTGCTTGTGTATGTAAGTTGCTTCTATACCCATCTCTTCTAAATCCTTTCTTGCTTCCAGACCATCCTTAGATTTGGAACTATGCATCAAAATAGACAACATCGCATCAGACACATTCTTCTCGACGTGCATGACATCGATGTTATGCCTTACAGACACATTCTGCAATTTATCAGAATATAATATTAACATCTGCAGAAATCTAATACAATATTTGTAACTTGTAAAATAAAACATACCTTCCAATAAGGCAAGTCAAAGAAAATGGATTTTTTCTTCTACCGCCACATTTCATCATCTTCCTCACACTCGGCAGCTGAAAGAAAATCATCTTCACCTCCTTCTATCCTTTTGCGCTTACTTTTCTTAGGTAAAGGTTTCCCAAAATCATTTTTTAAAGTCCTTAAGACTGTCAAGGATATCTGCACCACTCTGAATCCTCTTTGCAGTACCAACCTCCACTGTATTGTCAAACCATCCTTTCCTTCTTCTATAAGGATGACTAGGCATGAGCCGCTTCCTGTTCTCCATGTAAACATGTTTGCGACTAAACTTTAGCCACCTATGAGGTGTACCCTTCCCATAGATATTACACGCTTGCTTCCCTTTCACTTTACACTCAGCTAATGTCCCTAAACCAGGATAATCGGTGATACTCCACAACAACATAGCTCTAAGTGTAAATCTCTCCTTCCTAAACGAATCATAAACTTCCATACCTTCTGTCCACAAATCCTTCAAGTTCTCTATCAATGGTTGTAGACATACATCAATGTTGTTGCTAGGTGCGGTTGGACCAGGTATCAACATTGTCAATATGATGTTCTCGGACCTCATACACTGTGTTGCAGCCATATTGTAGTTGACAAATAAAAACATGTCCTATGCTATGATTCGCGTTTTGGATAGAGAACGGATTCATGTCATATGTTGAAATACCTAGTCTTAGGTTTCTTGCTTCAGCAGCAAACTCCGGCCATTTGTTGTTTATCTGAACCCAAGTCAATGAATCTACTGGATGTTGGATAGTTCCATCTTCAGAAGAATTAGTGGATTGCCAACACAAGTCCCCTGCCAAACGCTTTGATCTAAACATTCTCTTGAACCTGTCTTTTATCGGAAAATACCTAAGCACCTTAGCAGAAATCCCTTTCTTCTCCTCATTAGTCTGTTTATCCTTCTCCCATCTTGATTCACTACATCTTGGACAGCTGACCGCATCCTCAAACTCTTTTCTATACAGAATGCAGTCATTCTTGCAGGCATGGATGACATCATACCCAAGACCAAACTGTTTCAGAAACTTCTTCATCTCATCTGTAGACTTAGGTAGAACATTTTCACCGGGAAGCAGATCATGAACTAAGGACAGTAGCTGATCAAAAGAGTTCTCAGACATCCCACTCTTGACCTTTATCCTGTAAAGTCCCATGATTGCAGCAACCTTCGTAAATTTCAGACAGTTCGGGTACAACAGAGTTTCTGCATCCTCTAACTTCTTTCTGAACTCAGCTTCTTCTGGCGTATCAGTGCCCTCAAACACTCCAGCATTCTCCTGTGCATTTACTTCGTTGCCTTCACTTGCCATGAAGGTTGTTCTGAACAAGTCATAAGCCTCATTTTCAGACCAGTAGACATTAGCTGACTTATCAGGTCTTGTCTCCCCGTGTTTAGTCCAAAACTTGCTGCTCTTGTACTTCTGACCCATTCCTCTAATCACCAGATGCTTGAAAACTTTCTCACTAGATTGGTGGCAGACATTGCGACAATCAACACAAGGGCAGAGCATTTCAACTGGATCCCCTAAACATTTTGATGAAGAAGACACAAACTCACTAGCTCCTTTGTCATACTCAAGGCTATTCATGTATGGTTAAAACAAGTGAGAACTAAACACTCATACTTAAAAATTTATAAAATAATAAATTGAAGTTAATACCTTGGTAACCAGATCCAAGATTTATCCATGATACAACTCCGAGGAAATGAACATACAAGACACCCACTTTATCAAAACAGAACAAAACAGCATGAGATTTACAGCAAAACAGAACGGGATTTCTCACCTAAAAAAATCTCTTTGAATTTTACTTAAGAGTCTCCTACAAAAGAAGACAACGTTGTTAAGTACAGTAAAATCAGACACAAGATTCTACAGAAATGAATAAGTAAAAGAGACCCGTATATTAAAAAGAACAAGTACCTTAAGCCAAAGCTCTCGTAAAATAAAGCTTCCTGCAAACGAGTATAAAAAAACGATTCAATTAAACATGCAATAACCCTAAATCAGTACTAGAGAAGAGATAAATCGATTTTCAATCGGACGGGATAGAAAATAGATGAAACTCGAGTTCACCTTCGATGGATTCAGAATGGATTCAATCCGAGGGGATTTCAATCAGAGTGCATCCAGGTTGAGTATCGTTGGATCTGAGGAATTGAGAATGAAATTTGGAGTGAAAGAGATTGAGGACCAGTCTATC
The DNA here is from genome assembly GCA_012274485.2 of Sinapis alba. Classification (NCBI taxonomy): domain Eukaryota; kingdom Viridiplantae; phylum Streptophyta; class Magnoliopsida; order Brassicales; family Brassicaceae; genus Sinapis; species Sinapis alba. The sequence goes on along the minus strand of MU107133.1, from coordinate 44,561 downwards.
GAGCAAAATTGAGGCAAAGTGATACAATAGAGAGGGAAGAACATAGAGAACGAAACCCTAATAATTTGGGTTTAATTTTGGACTATAATTAGTTTTAGGAGCCAAAATATTACTAAGTGTCGTGTTCATTACCGCGTAACTCAACCATAACAATTTTATTTATTTTTTGCTATATTAATTAAGCGTCTTCATTCAAACCATACGCTTAATTATGATTTTTCAACTCGAAACTCTAACATAACATTTTGAAATATACAAACGCTATCTTTAAATCACGAGTATAACTACCAGAGCACAATCGTAAAAAAACGCTATTCCAGTCTGCTATTAAAACGCATTTTTCTTGTAGTGGTTGGGATAATTAATTCAGGGAGTCATCAATCATGCTTCCGAGTAGAACGCCAACCTTTGATTCTTGCCTATACAAATTCAGGTTCCAGATTTGGGTTTATTCATGCCTCTAAGTAAAATGGAAAACTTATACTAAAGGAAGATTTTCCCATACTTGGTAAGAAAGGATGAAACCTAATTTCCGACCAATGACTATCTATAAAAGAGGGACACAAACACTAGTCAAGGGTTTTAGAGCTAGACGACTAGACCTAGTTTTTTTTTATATCAAATACGTTGTAGTTCTGACTATAAAGTTAAATGAAACAATACTTTTGATCTTGATTCCTACATTTTCTTTGCTTATTTCTCATTTCCATAGTATTACAAAGAGCTTAAACAAATTTACCCAACATTTAGAGTTTAAAAATATGTTTATGGTTTTAAATAGTCATGAAAAATTTATGACAAAACCGTAGCTATTTATAATAGCGTCAAATTCTTTTTGAATAAATCGTGGAAAATATATTTTATTGATTAACCAAGAAATTTTTTAATAACTGAAACATGGCAAAAAAAAATAATTTTGCCCATTAGTCACGATTTTAGCCATATTTTACGTTGCGACAATTTTACCATGAAGTTTTGTGGCAAAATCTTGACAAGTTTTAGTCGTTTTATTTTATATTTTTTGTCAATTTTTATAAAATAATCATGTTTTCTATTTCAGGGTTTTTTTGTAGTAGTTTTATGTTTTTTTGTCGCAGAGTTTTGAAATAACTAAATTCTTAGTTTTGAGACGGATCAAAAATTCATTGTTTGAATAGTAACTGGGGGTAATGGCTTTGAACAATAAACTCATTTTGAATTGCGACTCATGACCAGAAAAGAAACATAGTGAATGGCTTCAACAATAAACTCATTTTGGTGGCCAAAAGACTCAACTCAATATAGATCGAAAAGTGAAAATACAGAGATACACTTATAAAAAAATATTTCGTAGGAATGTTAAGGTTATAAAAATATAAGTATAAGAAAAGTAAATTTCCCAAAACATGTATCAAACTAAAAATTAATAGAAGTAAGAATGTAGAATGGGAAGTCTGAAAAATATTGCGGCTTTTAATACAATTTCTAGGATTATTACAATTATAAGTACAATATATAAAAATGAATAAGACAACATCCAATTATTTTTTAAAAACTATTTAAAATAGTTACAAATTGAAAAATTATGATTAAAATGCATTACATACTTTTTTTTATCAATAGTTTATCAGAATTGTATAGATACGCATAATTATCTCTTGAAATCTTCACAAATGCTCATAAAGAATCAAATCATGAATGATAAACTAGTTATTAATTGTTCTTAGAAGGAGTGCACTTTGGAATGGTGGTGAGTTTGGTAAGTTTAGTCTTGAGGACAGGATTTTGCTCGAAGAAGTTGACCGGCCGGAGTTCAAAGCCATTAGACAACGTAGGCATTGTCGGAAAATCTTCTTGACTTGGAACATGGTGGAATCCGACGGTGTACCACATCACTATATCTTTATTCTCTATTTTTCTATTCCTGTAATTAACATCAGTTACAAATTTAGTCCCAACAAAGATAAATTGTCATTAATTTGTTTCCCAAGTACAAAATAATATCTACCACTTTACGTAAAAGCTGTTATATGCATACAAATTTGTGTTCGTTTCATAAATTGTAAACCTAATATTTATATTTCTATAATTTTTGGTGAATTATATGCTTGTTATTTTTGATCAATCCTTTAATTTCTTAGATAGCTATTTTTAGTTTATTTTTTACAAAAATAATTTTTAAAGACGAAAATGATAAAAATATTTTAATAAAGTGATAAATTTACACTTATAATTATATAATTGACTAATTTAGACTTATAATTTAGAATTAATGGGTAGAGTTTTAAGGATATGATTTTAAATATTAAAAATAAAAATTAATATTAAAAATTTTAAAATATAAAAGTTATTTTAGTTATTTACTTTTTAATTTTTTTTTGTGATAAAAACTTAAGTATTTATTTAATAGAATTGCTTTAATTTTTATGTCAAGGTCATTTGAGGAAACAAAAAAATATTATTTTAGTAAAAATGATTACTATCTAGCTAACGTGTTTGTTTTGCGCATTTAATGGATGCAATCATGCGCAAGAGTCAAATTATAATAGTTAAATTAATAGAGATGTATGTAAGTTACCTTTGGGACCATACAGCCAACGTGTCGTCGCCTTGGCTACGATCGGCGTACAAACCGCTAGCCCAAATCTCTGACTTGTTATAAGGGGTGATCCATACGTTGTAGTTGGTAAATGCTGCCCGAATTTAGGGGTAATCATCTTGGGTTAGAAGGGGGCCGGAAACCGACCCAGGAAGTAATCGGTACCCAACCTCATTGCCATGCTTCGTTATCCGGTTAGGGTTAACCACCATCAGCTCCTCTGCTCTTAGTCCAAGTTTCACCCGAGCCTCTGCCTCGGTCTTTGCAATTTTTCGATTTGTTGTCCAATAGCTTTTTCTCGGCGTGCTGACAGATTTTGGAGTCCTCTTGGTCACAAGTTTGGTACGGACAAATGAATTTTCCGTACCATCGACGTCAAGATCAAGACGGAATGTCACAAAATGGTCGTGGTTGACTGCGATGGTATTATCTGCGACAATGGTTCCATAGATATCGTCTTCTTTGATCTCTGATGTATGAACATATTCCACTGGTTTAACTTCTAGAACACCGGTTAAACCGACCTAGGTTGGCACAAGTGAACATATTAAGGATAAAAAATAAATCAACTTATTGTATATGGTTCAAAGAAAAAAAGTGACAACACTAGAAAGAATAACTATATAGAACTAACTTTAATGTTTGATTTAGGGGAAATGTCATTGAATTAAATTACTAATTAGATATGTTTAAATGTTTTTCATTCTTTACTTATATATTAGACCATTTGTTAAAAAAATGCACAATAACACTTGAATTTATTATGTTATTATAATAATAATGTTTAGGCTTAGATATTTCATATTTTATCAAAAATCTTTATAATTCTGTTTTACTCTTATTATTTGGACAATTTAGTTCATGTTTTAATCTTTATAATAATATGTTTAGGCTTAGATATTTCATGGTTTAATCTTTATAACTAATATTAACTAAATTTAGTTCAAAAAAAAATAAAATGGAGAATCTATAATATTTGTAGGAAATTACATCAATTGAAACTAAAATAATTAAACTAGCCAATATTGTTATAGCAATTAAAATTAGTAAACAACATAGTACATTTATAAGAAAACAAAATATTTGACATATCTTAAATATTTACATCTATAAATATTATTATTTAAAATAATAAAATATAAAACATAATACTTTTAAAAAATAATTCGGTGGTGTTCGATGGGTCGAAACCCAACCGACTAATCTCATGAAAACCTGACCACCAGCATTAGAGAGGTCTGATTGCTTGCAATGAGAATTATATACCCACTAGGTTTTAATCCGCGCTTTAAAAGTGCGGGATATTTTATGATAAAAAATTCATTTACAATGTTAAAAATGTTTTTTTTTTAAATTGTAAGAATTTTTCTATTTATAAAAAAATATAATTTAAATCATCGCTTTAAAACTTGACCTAAAGCCGCAATTGAATTGGTAAACCTGGTGATCCAATATATAACCCAATTAATTTTAAGAAATATCTATTTTTAAAAATCTGATAAAATCCGCAAAAAAAAAAACACACTAAAATCTGAAGGTAACCGGATGAACCGATGGGTAACTAATATGAAATGCAATATTATAATAATTGTATTTTTATATTAATATAATTATATGAAAATAAAAAAGTATAACCGATTGTGTTTATTTAAAAAATTTAAAATTGAAATGAGGTTTAATTAATCTTTTAATGTGTCTCACATTGAGTAATGCTTATTTAAATATTTTATAACAAAATTGATCAAATATTTTAGTTCAATTTATTTTTTATTTGATAATTATTTTGTATGTTTCATAGAATAATCCACATAAATTTAACCGTAAAAACATCAAGCATAATTTGTAATACGATAATCAAATATTATATATATTATTTGTAATCTATTTTAAATAGAAATATTTCACCTATTTAAAATACACAACAAGTTGTATAGTATAAGATTCTTTTTGATTCACCATGGTAACAAAATCTTTCTTTGGCAAGTATATATGAATTATTTATGTATACTAAATGTATATATAGATTTAGCATCAATCAAATATTAATTATTTTGATCAAAATAACTAATGTTGTTACATAAATATAGGAATAGCATTCCTTTGTAAATAACTTCAAAACTTAAGGATAGAATCGTAATAGGATTCTGATTTAATAGTATATATGTCATTTAGCCACATAAATGAATATATTTTAAAGATAGATTTCAAATTCAGGGGTTGTTAGTACTTTTTTAAATTCGCTGTACTACTCACGTTTTTATGCGGTTAAAATCATAAAACTTGTTAAGAATAATTTTATGTTTTTAAAGGAAAACTCTGAATCTAATTCTTTTTAGAGTTGGAATCTTCATATTTAAATAATGGAAAATCATTTTTGTAAATGTTTGAAGATAAATACATGAAAATAATAAATACATGAAAATATATTGCGTTGGTTTTATAACGTAAACATAATATGTTAATGTATGAAAGCAGTTGTAACCAAAATGGAAAATGTCAAAATGGATATGATAACAGTTAAGTTTTCAAATCAATAAATTAAAATGGAAAGTTTTCGACAACTTTACCCCCACTTTGATGGAACCACTAGGTTTGAACTCGTAGTCGACTATGTAGTCGTAGTTGCCCACTGTTGTAACCATCCGGGCAACAAGACTTACATCAGGTCTGACCTCAGTGATCTGAAACAACATTTTATGTAAATATAACTATTTTATCACATAATATATCACTAAAAATTGTACAATTTACGAAGATAGATTTCATATTATGTATTATAATTTATTACTTTTAACCCGGGAACCTCAGCTTCGGTGTGTCGCCACATGATGTTTCCCGCATATTTTTCAAAAATGCACATAACATTGGATATTTTTGTAGGAGATCCATCTTGGCTTGCAAAAACACTGTCCATGAAAACAGCATTGGCGGGACAATCGGTATACGGCTCAAGAGACACCGCGGATTGACCACAACCGAAGTCACCACAGTCAAGGTAAGTGATAGAGTACCAATCATCACTAATTGGGTCCATGTAGGGTACGAACATCTCCGACAAATGGCCTTTATATATGACTTGCCTATACTTATTCACGTCCATATCGAAAATGGACGCAAGAGAGATGACGAGACCGGCACGAACGTCGAACGACATGTGAAACTCCCAATTTGCCCATCTATTGACCATGATTTGAGATCATATTAATTATTAAGCATGTCTAACTTTTATCCCACAATTTATAGGTATTATTTTGTTTTTAAATAATTCAAATACCATAAGGAGAACAAAAATAATATCCTATAAATATGTGACCTATATCCCACAATGCATCATATCTTCATATAACATCATAATAAATTAATGAGAAATACTCTATAATAGCCTTAAAAAAGTTTTTATCACAAAATAGCACACAGGAAGAGAAATGACAAAAATGTTTCATTAAAGAGTAAATATACACACACTTAAAATATTAAAGTTAAGAGGTGTGGTTTTGGGGTTAGAGTTTCAAATTTTAAAAAATAAAAATAAATATTAAATTTTTCAAAATAAAAAGAGACTATTTTGATCATTTTCTTCTTTGAGGGCTATTTTGTGATAAAATTTTAAAATAGTGTTATTTAAGAGAATTACCCTAAATTAATTAAATAATAATAAATAATAGATTTATCACATTGTCTTTATATATGCTTTTAACTATCATATATAGTCGAACTTCTTGCATTTAATTAGAAAATACATATATTATTCACTCTAAGTTTTGCAAAACGCATAAAAACATATGCTTTATACCACATCGTGGAAGAGGCCTACATTTTTTCTCAATTCTAGAGAACTTTAAATGTATATAAGGTTAGATTCTAGTCTTAAATTTGTAGAATAACCTGAAAACATTAATTTGATATGTTAATATATTCATATTTATTTTTAATACAAATTGAAAAAGCGTTTATAGTTATTCTATTAATTAACTAATACATACTTTAACGCGAAAGTATAATTTAAAAAATATTTTTTTCAATAAAGCAATCATCATAAGGTTAATATGTATTCTATTGATTTATAAACTTTTTGTTTTACCGAATAACATTTGTTCATACACTAATATATTTGTGTTTTATATATTCTGTAGCCAAATTAAAACTGTATATAAATATAACTATGTAATAATTATTGATTCAAAATATAATAATTGGTTTATTTGTTCTCTCCAGCATTTTTTAATTTATTTGTAACAAACTAAAATAAAACAGAATAATACATCTTTTAACATGTTTCACACAAATTTATTTTTATAAAAAAGTTAATATAACAAGTTAACGTTTTTGTTAAACTTCTCTCGTTTCTAATTAATATATTGTATGATTGATGAAATGACACATTAAAATTTATAACCGTAAGAATGTCAACTTTATTTTTTTCCAATATACTACTCCCTCCGTTCCATTAAGATGGATGTTTTGGTGTTTTCACACATATTAAGAAAACACATTAATTATACATCATTTTTAGAAATTATCAAATTCCAATGCATTTTAACCAATAGTCTTTCAATAAATTCAATTAATTTTATTAAAATTTGCAATTTTTGTATAGAAAACATAAAAAATACATCTTTGTGAAACAATTTATTTTTGTAAAACATTTATCTTAGTGGAACGGAAGGAGTATAAGTTAATATAGTTTATGTCAAATATTTTATTTTATCAAGTAAATATATATTTTATTTATTTTTGAATATGCAATTTTTAAAAAATATATATTATATAAGTTATAGCTAATTATCATTGATTTAATTTTAAATTTTAATAATATTTTCGATAACCTTATATCGCAAAATTTAGTAGTTTTTATTATTTTTTGTGTATATATACTTTACTTTTATATTTAAAAGTTAATTTATAGATTAAATTATTTAACTAAATTTATTATTTAATTTAATAATCTAATAATGCTATATATATAATATTATAAATTTTGTGTTTTGTATATAAGTAAAAATCAAATTGATATTAATATACAATAAATACTTAATAATAATTATGATTTTTAATTATTTAGGTATTTATAAAGCTATAATATTGTTATGGATACTGTATATTTATATTTTCAAAATATATAGTAAAACTTTATTATATTTCAGTCTTAGAAAAATATGTATTCATATCTTTTAGCTATTTTATTTCAGATATTTTACTATTTGAGTTGTTAACTAAAATTTCATATTTCATTTATTAGTTTGTAACTTTATAAAATGATAACTTGGTTATCTTCACTCTTTTACCCAAATTATTTAGTTTTAAATCTTTTTTAAAAATTGTGTAACGGTTTAATTAAAAGAACTTCCGTTTTGTACAATAATTGTTATTTATTTATAATAATTTTAAGTAGTTAAATAAAAAATCATTTTTATCTATTTTATATGATATATTATTCATTTTAAATGATATTAACGTAGATGTATAGTTTACTTTAATATATGTTTATTAAATAAAATTTTCTATTCCTATAGTTTTATGATCTTTTGTGTTTTTATATTATTTTTATTTTAAATCATTGATAACAAAGTTTTCAATCTAGAACATTTAGTATTTTTAGTAATTTATAATCACTTTTACAAATTCAATGAAATTTTGAAACTAAATATTAAATTCTCAATACTTGTTCAATTTAAAATTTAAATATTTATACATTTATATAATATATAGTATAATTTAAACGATATTAATATATATAATCTAAATATCTATTAAATACGACTTCCTACTCATATAGTTTTATGAATATTTGAATCATATTATAAAAAAATAAAATTGAGCTACTGGTCACAAAATTTTCAAATTAGTATTTTTAACAATTTTATAATTTATGGTTAATATGATTATTTAATTTATTTTGTTAATATAAAATTAAATAAAATGATAGAGAATTTACAAATTATTATCAAATCTTTATTACTCCCTCTCTAGTTTTTAAAGTTTTTACACGTCGATTAAGAAATTACAAAATTTTATTCAATCATTCTTGTTTGTCTAAAAACAACAATAATTACAGTTAATTCAACCAATAGAAAAATCTTTTGCAAAATACAAATAGTCACAAACATCAAATTACATTTATAATGAAACAAAAAAAAATCATAAAATATCAATTAAAATGATACGGAGAGAGTATTTAAAGTCATTAATTATCATATATATATATTGATCAAATTAGGTAATTTTGTATATTTTATTTAAGGAAAAAGGAAGAATATTTTTTATACATTAGTAATTAATTCTATAATTAGTTTAATGAAAAATATACTGTATATTTAGATAGAACACTTATTTTCTAAGGATTCTGAAAATCATACTCGTGATAAGACTTGTTTTAGCTCAAAAGTTGAAATGGTTTTCAATTTATATATGAGATATATATATATATATATATATATATATATATATATATATATATATATATATATTAATATATTTGATTTGCACATAAATATAAATTTGACCTGACAATATGTCCATCGATCTTGAACCCTGCACCGTTGGGTTGAAAAACGATCGCGTTCCAAAGCGACGTACCAAACGGCGGCTTGAGCTTTGAGAAACGGTATTCCGTCCCATTAGCCTTTGGCAGAGGACCCATGAACCTATCCTTAAACGTCGTCACCTTCATTTTGTCAAGGTTTACGATGATTCTCATTCCTTCAATAGGTCTAAGATACGTGTTCACAGACCCGTTTAGGTAAAAAGGCATTGCTTTTATAACCCTCTCCGTCTGCTTCTCACCGAACCATCCCATCGTTGAGGACGTGACCACAACCTCCAATACGTCTAAACCGCGTCTCTCGATCGAGTCACGGAAGGGCTTATACTTGAGAATAAGCGCGGTGGCTGCTTGCTGCTCGTCGATAGTGAGCATAGGGTAACCATTGCCTACGTGGATTTTGTCAGAGATAATTACTCGAGAAGATAAGTCAACAATTATTTCTCGGGTCTTGCCTTTATCTCGGACGATTACAAAAGCCTGACGTAGGGGTGGTATGACGTTTTGGTCCGGTGCTGAATGCCAGGACAATACTCGAGACTTATCGGGCTCGTTGAGACCCACGTACTGGAAAGTGAACCTATGACTTGGACCAACGGGATACGTTTCCTTGATGATCTTAACGACGAGTTAGAGTTCGGTCTCCGTCAAGGGATCAAAGGGGTGAGAGAATGGGATGAAGCTTGAGATGTGATTGCAAAAATGAAAATTAAAATATTATTAAAAAGAAGAAAAATAAAAAACAAGAAGAGATGATTACGATGGTGAAGTGAAGTTTTTTTTTTTTGAAAAGAGTGAAGTGAAGTTGAGCCATTGGTTTGTGATCTAACCGAGTTTATTGGGTTCTGTATACTTTGTTATATAGCCAAATATTTACGTTTACTTTTGCGCACTAATACACGAGTAAAAGTTGTAAATTACAGTTGTGGTCCATCTATACTTTATTATTACACAGTGTTTATGTTTAACTCGTGTTCCATATGTATATACATTTATTATTGGCAGTTTCCAAAATATCTACATAAGTAAGTATATAATGTAAAAAACATTATAGCTTTGAAAAGTCAGCTCCAAACAATAAAGTATTTTTAGTATGTATTCATGTATTTAATTTTATAATAATTTTAAAAATTTCAGAAAATATTTTAATGAAAAATAAATTGGATTCATTTTTAAATACATAATTTTAAATTATGTAAATTGAAACTTAATAAAATTGAATAGCTATGAAATATATGAGTTAATCTAGATTGTGAGTCATTATTGTCCATTGAATAGAATTTGGTAACATATGTTCAAATAATGTTTGTATTTTTAAACTTTCAAATTCAGAGAAACCCTGGAATTAATAATGGGCAATCCTGAGTCAAATCCTGGGTTACGCGAACAAACCAGAGTTTAGAAAGTGAGATAGGTGCGGAGACTCAATGAAAGTTGTTCTAACAAATGGAGTTCACTACCTTATGTTGATCAAATGATTCACTTCATAGTCTGATAGATCCTTGGTGGAACTTATTAATCGGACGAGAATTAAAATTAAAATGAATATTTGGAGTTTTAAAATTAAAATTTGGCATATAAGTGTTAATGTGTATATATATTAAACACTTTATAAGTTAATTTTATATAATGAATATTTTATTTCTATCTAACTCAATTATTTAATTTTAGATTTTAGAGATAGAAGACATCGTACAAAAACTATTATACACTAGTAGACTTCATCATAAATTTTCGGAAAGATATGATAAATTTAGGAGTATGATACTTCCTATAAAAGTTTCCCAAACAAAAACTATTTGTCTAACCACGAAGTTCACTTCCGATTTAACATAACCAAGCTATAGTTTACTTAAAGTTTATAGTATAGAAGACTTCTTTAAAAAGTATTCTACACATAAACTCTTTAACTTAATTGAATTTTTGTCTCCTTATATAAAAAATAATAATTAATTCTCTCTATTTCTCAAACTGCTACAAAACAGTGTAATGTTTATATCTTTAACACTCTCAAACCTATCTCAAATCTTAATTTCTCTTTTAAATTGATGACAGCAAATTTTATGTCAATTTCTTATCTTTTTTTTGTCTCATGTCTTTTCAATAATTTATTTTTATTTTTTGCAGATTTTTTCTTCAATGGTTGTCACTTCTGCTCCTTGAAGGCAAATCTATAGATTTTATATGTGTATTTTATATTTTTAGTGTTAGATTCAAATAAAACTATGAATTCAACTTAATGTGATTTTTATTTAACCTTAATTTTTTCGATGTTATTCTCTGTTTTGAAGCTATTTTTAATGTTTTTGAATATGCTAATTTTTAAGATTTGAGATGATTTATTAGACTTCATTAACAGACTTCTCAAAATACTTCACCGAAGAATTCACAAAATACTTATCGGAATACTTAAATTTTAAGTGGGAAATTAAATATAAGCAGAAATTTAAGCGAAAAACTTAAATTTAAATGGAAATTGAAATTTTAAATCTCATGAAAGTTAAAAAGTATAACTTATGATCTAAGAAGACACATTAAACCATATGGTTTGATATTTTTGAAGTTATTTAACACTTTGGAAAGTTAAAAAAAAACTACATTGAAGTTACTTAACGCTCTTCAAAATACAAGTTTTATAAAGATAAACACAGAAGACTTTTTGAGAAGTCTTCTCCCATTAACTAGAAACATTAATAAACATGAATGTTGGTAACTTTATAATTATCACCAATTAAGTTATGAATTTCATTCATGAACCCTAATATTGACTAATATACATGAATTAACAAGAAACTATTAAAAAAAACATGTTAATTTTACAGAAAACAAAGTTTATTAAACATTTACTTAGAGACTTTCACATAAGTCTTCCATGAAGAAGACTTCTAGGAAGTCTACCATTTAAATCATTTTTGCAATTGTAAATTTATTTATTTTTTTGAAAAATTCTCAAAAATACTAGAGAAGACCTGGAATTTTTTTTCGGATAAATATGTGAGTTTTGTAATTTACCAAAGTTTTGAAGATATTTGACTTTTCTTAGAAGACTGCCTAGAAGTCTTCCTATAAGTCTTCTTGTAAAAGACTTCCAAAGAAGTCTTTTTACACTTACATGAATTCATGTTGGTGGAAGTCTAAGTAGATTACTTTTGCAATTTGCCATATTTGAATTTTTCGGAAAAGACTTTTGTGGAAGTCTTCTACCGAAAGATCTCTGTCAAAAGACTTCCACTGAAGTCTTCTTTTATAACAAAATGTTTGAGTACCAAAATATCTAGAAGTCTTCTAATTAAAATTAATTGTTTTGTTTAATCGCCAACTACAAAACTATCCTATGCAGACTTTCACCGACAATAAGAAGATTTCCACCGACAGGTGAGAATACTTCTTGGGAAGTCTTTTAGAAAGTCAAAATTTTGACACAATTTGGAAAATTGTAAAATTAACATATTTATCTGAAATGACTTCCATGGAAATCTACTTGTTTTTTTTTGCTAACAAATAAAAGTTGGAAGACTTCCAAAGAAGTATTCTCTAAAAAACACACATAAAGTAAATTGAACTAATATATGCATTGACCAAAACAGAACTGAAAAAAAATCAATGATCATTCTTTGATCCGGTGAGGTTCATGTTTAGCTTTTCCAAGCACACATAATCTCTTTATGAAAGTTATCCACTTGTTCTTGACCAAAAATCATGTGTTTGAATGGCTATATGATCCATACAAATTTTATAATTAAAATATTGGGTTTTTTGGATGAATATAGAGAAAGTGGAAGAAATGTAGTTTGTATGCATAAGAAATGAGATATGAGGAGTGAAAATCGATTTTTAGGTGTATTAAGAGATTCAAATTGTTTGTTCATGAAGGTTGGTGTATTGATGGCAATGTCAATTTATAAATACTTGATGAAGATGATGATGATATAGTAAAATACTCATTTCGGAAAAGAAAAAAATGACATTTTCGTAAATAATCTTAACTTCTTAGGTGAATAGGGCAAATAAAATTTCGAAAAACAATCATGAGTTAATTTTGCATTTATTTATTTTTGTTTTGGGTCGTATTTGAAAAAATCCTTAAAATATTTGATTGTAAATTATTTTTGATGAAATACTATTTGAACTTTTATGTGTGTTTTTATATTTTTGTAATTTGCAATTTTATAAGATACTATTAAACATAAATTATATATATATATATATCATTATTGGAAATGATCACATAATTTAGGATCAATAAACTATATTAAGATTTAAGAAATATTAATATGCAAATTATAACCAAAAAAACAGTTATAGTGATGACACACAAATTTATATCACTTGATGTATAACACATTTTCAAAACAACACTTGAAACAAAACATAACTAAAATTCATGTTCAAAAGTTACAAAAATTCATGTTTATAAGTTAAACATAACTAAAATTCAAAATAATACTTGAGATAAGTTCAACATAGCAAAAAAAAATATTAAGCACATAAGCAAACATAGACGGAGCATCTTGAAAAAATTATGAGAGCAGATGAAATGTGCTATATTAGCTACAAGCATAAAGAAACAAGAATATTGCTAATTTCATCACTATAAAAACAATAAGTTGTAAAATTCATTCAGAAACTTCATAATTAACAAATATACATGAATGAAAAAGAAAATCTTAAAATCAAATAACGGGAAGAACTCAAATGAAGTCTGCACTCATTAGCCACAAGCCTACAAGCATAATGAATATTGTTAATCTTATTATTTTAACCTACTAAGTTATAAGATTATTTAGAAGTTCTAAAATGACAAATACAAACCAATGAACAAAAAAAAATCCTTTAAAGTTGATTTTGAATTTGGAGAAAATGCAAGTTTACTAAAATTAACAACGATAACTTTACCAGGGGTCTTTTGAAGAACTTCTCAAGAAATATTGACTTCAAATGAAGTATATCGCACATAGACTTCTTGGGAAATCTCACTTTTAGGTAATTTTGTAATTAAAAATTAGTGAGTGAAAACTTCTTATGATTTCAGCACAATGAATATGTTTGAACCGAGTTAGTCTAAACAAGTAAATAAGACGGAATACGTCGGTGGGTCTCGACGGAAAAACGTTTATTTGATGGATCGGATACAAAGTGAGAATGCATATGAACAAAGAGAGCCGATGGTTGGCAAACCGGTCGGAAAAGTACATAACGTTAATATAAAGCGGTCGTCTTGTCTGTGTGTAGAAACCTCCCTTCCTTTATCATCTCCGTTTTTCCTTTATAGCTGACCCTCGTACGCTGTCCTCTCGAGTCAGTTACCCTAATGGACCTTCTGCTCGATGGGCCGAGAAAGTGACTTATTCAATCGAATTACCTCAGCTGAGCCGTCATTAGTCGCTTTGACGACTAAAAGCAGTTCAGAGCCAAGTTGAGTAGCTTTCGTTGGTTAGGGATCGTCGGGAGCCAAGCCGACCGTTGACCATTTAATCACACAATTGGCTTTAGGTAATGGGTCAGGCCGGCTTCTTAATGGACTTTGGGGGGATGCAATCCATCTCCTACAGAGTACTCTTTTTGAGTAGTATTCATTTGTAAATATTTGGGTAACCTTTGTATTTAGAATTTCCTTTTAAGTTTTTAGAGTAGATTTTTCCGGAAGTTTGTTTTGATAATCAGGTTAATCAATGAGTAGGTTTCCGGCTCGCTTTGAGGACGGCATCAGTGCAAGGGTTAGGGTTTACTTTGGTGCCGGTGGAGGCAAGCCGGTCGTTGGGGTGTGGCTTCGGTCTATCCACTCGCCGGTTCTCGAACCGCAAAGCCAGTCAGATCTGGTCTTAACCTCTCCGAGCCCTTGGTTCTTCTCGTTTCTTTTCATATTTTCAAATTTGGGGTGTCCCTAACTTTGTTTTTCCGGTGGTCGTTTATAACTCCAGTGGTCTTCTTGACTTGTTTAGGGTCGGCGTTTGCTTCTCTGTGGAAGCAACTCTTCTGGTTTTGGCTCGACGTCTCTTGGTGGTCGCAATGGCGAGTGCTTTAGCTGATGTGGTTATCTTTGGCATGCTCCAGCGAGTTCCATTTCCTTTATGATGTTACCGACGAGTTAGAGTTCGGTCTCCGTCAAGGGATCAAAGGGGTGAGAGAATGGGATGAAGCTTGAGATGTGATTGCAAAAATGAAAATTAAAATA
Source organism: Sinapis alba (assembly GCA_012274485.2). Taxonomy (NCBI): domain Eukaryota; kingdom Viridiplantae; phylum Streptophyta; class Magnoliopsida; order Brassicales; family Brassicaceae; genus Sinapis; species Sinapis alba. The sequence goes on along the minus strand of MU107133.1, from coordinate 29,267 downwards.
TTATTCAAAAGAAGAAAAATAAAAAATAAGAAGAGACTAGCTTTTGACCCGCGCGCCCGCGCGGGTGTTTGTCCATTTTTTAACTTTTAACAATATCATAAATATAATGTTTTATATTTTTGTTATATATTCTTAATTTTGACAACGTTGTATCTTGTTCAATGTATTTAGATTCTATTTATAAACTATGAGATTGTGTTTTTTCTTTTATTGTGATTTTATTCAATCTACTTGATAAAGTAAAAGTTAAAGTGTAAAATATTAAATTTTCTAAATATACTTGTTGGTTTTGTGATATTATAATATTAATATTAGGATTTAAAATTGAATATGAAGTTCAAATTTTATATTGATATTTAAAAAAATCAATTATTTAGAAAGAAACATTAAAAATAGTGAAAAAATGTTACGAAAACAACATACAAAAATATTAACTACATACAAAATTATTCTTTGTTTGTTTCTTGCAGAAAGAAAATATAAAAAGAATCAGTACCCTAAACTATGAGTAACCTCTCGGAAATGATTTTTAAAACCAGGTAAATTGATTCTGCCAAGTAACGTTTTAGCAGTAACCTTCCAGACAAAAACAATGTACTCTAAGTTTAGCAGTAACCTTCCTACCCTAAGTTTGGTATGAAAAACTGTCATGACTAAGTTCTTATATATATGTTAAATAGTTTTTGGAATTTCAAAGATGATTGTTAATTTCTATGTTTTTGCAAGAAATGGTCAACGTTGACCCACTCACCACAATGCTTGGATCTTAACACCATGTGTTAAACATTTAGAAACAACATTAATAGCATACACAATTTACTCCAAAATTTTGTTAATAGGGTTATTCATGTAGTTTACCTGCTCGTCGGATGACCAACTTGTCTTGAATGGTTTAACATCAGCAAGGTATGCTATCTTTTTTCTGGCCGCCATTCTTACTAAAAAAAGTCGTGAAAGTTCGGTGAATGGTTGATATGTAGATGATAGTATTTATAGGTTTAACGCTATTAGATTGTCTATCGTTGCTAAAAAAAATATTGGATATATATGAATATAAGATCTTGATATCTTGGAATACTTTTTCAGCGGGAAGACTATTTTATAGTACCCGATTTATAGTGAAATTAGAAATATTTGTTAGGATATACTTTGTTGAAAGTTGAGAAGATATTGGATTTGTAGTTGTTTGAAGATTAAAAAAAAAGGTTTGAATAGATTTGTGAAAACAATATATATGGTTAGTAGTTATGACAATTTATAGATATTAGGAAGGGATTTCAAATTTTGTAAAATGTAGTACTTACGATAGTTTTTTTTTTGGTATAAGATTTATCAATATTTTGGAATATATATATTCTTTCATATTTGTAGGTTATTAGTTGATTATTTTAATATATGAGAGAACAAAGTAGTTGGTTTTATATTAATTGTTTTAGAGTCAAGGGATTCGTAATTTAAGGGTCAAAGATATGCTTGTGATATAATATGTTGTATGACCGATCATGATAATGATGCAATAATATGTTTGTACTAGAGTATTATATCTTTGAGATATACATTTGTATGTGTAAAGTTTTCAATATTCATATAATTATGTTATAATTTTGAAAAATGTCAAATATATTTTGAACGTAATAGTTATTAATACAAATATCAATGGGGTTTACTTTATCATGTTCAATAGTATAGATTATATGGGTAGTCTAAAGTATAATATGAACACCATATGTTTTTTTAAAAAATTAGCATCAAATAAATACGTCTACATAGATAATGCATAAAACGTAAAGTTATATTGTTGTAAATTAATGTCACAAAGTACTAAATGCAAACCATATTGTTCTAAATTAATGTCAAAAATTTTAAAAGGAAAGTAAATCAGTATAGCTTTATGAATTTCCCGTAATTGCTCTGAAAATAAATTAATTTGTTAGTCACAATTAAAAAATGGCATTAGATTGTAATTATTTAGAAAAACTCAGGGTTAAATTTTATTTGTACTTCCGTTTTAATAGTTTAGATGATTACGATGGTGAAGTGAAGTTGAGCCACTGGTTTGTGATCTAACCGACTTAATTGGGTTATGTATACTTTGTTATATAGCCAAATAGACATGGATGTTCGGATATCCGTTCGGGTTCGGATCGGATATTTTGGATGTTCGGGTATTTCTGTATAGGGATATAAAATCCGTTCGGATATTTTCTCATTTCGAATCGGGTTTGGATATTTTCACTTCAGGTTCGGATAGTTTCGGATATATCCATTATCCAAACATTAAAAAATAAAAATTTGAATGCATGTTCTGTTTCGTCTTCAAATCGTTTCTGATAATATAAATAGTCTAAGAACACATGAAATGAAAAAAAACACAACAATAATCCGTCCATAAACATAGTAAAAACATCAATAAAGTTTTTGGATTAAACAAACAAACTGAAGCAAGCGAAAAGAGTTTTTACTTCCAAACATAGATGATGATAAAAGTATCCTCATATTCTTCATACTGTAAATTAAAAAAAAAAAGAGAGAGATTTGAAAAATTTAACTCAATATAAATATTTTGAATAAAATGAAAGAAGTAAACTACAAATATAAGGTTTAGTGTTCATATGTTCGGATATCTTCGGATATCTATTCGGGTTCGGGTATTACCCGTTCGGATTCGGATATCCAAACTCTCTTAATTTAATATCCGTTCGGGTATTTTGCTACTTCGGTTTGGATTTTATTTCTTTTTTCTGATCGGATTCGGGTTTAGGTTCGGATATCGGATAAAATACCCACCCCTATAGCCAAATATTTACGTTTTCTTTTGCTCACTAATACACTAGTAAAAGTTGTAAATTACAGTTCGTGGTCCATCTATACTTTATTATTATACAGTGTTTATGTTTAACTCGTGTCCCATATGTATATTCATTTATTATTGGGAAATTTACCAATAATATATAATATTTGAGTTTGATACAAATTTATATTTCAAATTCAGTCAAATGCAAAGCAACATAAATTAGTGGTCAATTTGTGTAGTGAAATACTGAAATCTATTTGAAATTATAACTACCTCGTAAAAATGTTACATTTATATCAAATTTAACATTTTTACGATTATAGCTTTAAGAAGTCTCCTCGAAATAATATAGTATTCTAAGTAGACTTTTGAGAATTAAGTCTATTCACGTTTTTAGTTTTATAATGTATTTATATAATTTTCAAAACTATTTGAATGGACAATAAATTGAAATCATGTAAATATACATAACTTTAAATTATGTAAAATAAAATTTAATAAAATTGAGTAGCTATAAAATATATGAATTAACATAGATGGTAAGTCATGATTGACTATTGGTTAGAGATTGGTAACAAATGTTTAAGTAAAGTTTGTATTTTTACGGTTAGATTTTGAATTTTTAAATATATTTTTTGAAGTGAAATTTGATATATATATATATAGGTGCTAAATTGTGTAAATATTAAACAACTTTAAGTTGATTTTATGTTCAGTTAAGATTTTATTTATATCTATCTCAATTATTTGATTTTGGGTGGGGTGGAGCGTTTAGGGATAGTAAACCCCAAAATTGAATAGCAAAGAAGTTATGTATTAGTAAACTTCTTTAGAAGTCTTTAGAAACTAGGGTAAGTTTAGGGTTTAAAAGAAAGTCTACAAAACTGTTATACACTGCCAAACCAAAAGTTATTTATCTAACAATGGATTTTACTTTCGATTTAGACATAACCAAAGACACTTAAAACTTTATGGTGGATCAAGGTTTAGTCAACTTCACACCTCTTTCCATCCTTCAAGTTTTCTTTTTCGGGAGCCAGGTGATAGGCGACTAGGGTTTCAAACCCGTCGTTGCCTCCGTTGGTGATCCTTACGCTCATTTGCGAGAAGATCTGACTCTCTTTTCCTCCTCTCCACATCTCTGTCTCTTGTTTCAGCTATGGTTTCTCTTGATTTGGTAGAATCGGTACAAAATCTGGTGGTGGGTGAGCCTTCATCAAAGTCAAGCCAGCTGGGATATGAAATCTCGAATGGAGTTGCAGCTCTTGCTATTTCGAAAGAGATGATTGAAAGTTCGGATCCGTTATGGAAGTCGTATGTGGTGGGATACTTCATTGGAGACGTTCCCATGTTGGCTCTATTCGCGCCACGGTTAATCGTATCCGGTCCATTCCGGATGCAAAGGTGAAAATTGTTTCAGATTGAGAATGAAGCTCTCCGCCAGAAAGTGTTGAAAAGGAGATATTGGCATGTAGCGGATGTTCCTCTTGTCGTCAATATTTGGACTCCTGAAACAGCAGCATCACCTACGGATTTGACTGCGATGCCACTTTAGGTGGATCTTAAAAATGAGGCAAGTTACTTATTTTCACACAAAGGAAATTCGTTAAGTTGCATCCGTTTACAGAGCAATGTACATGTTTGGATGTAGCACGCTTACTTATGATTGAATCTCCGCATATTCCATGGAATTTCAAAACATTTCAAAAACAAAGAAAACAAAAGCAAAACAAAATTTGGTATAAGGGGCCAAAAAAAAGAGAATTACAACACATTGTGGGTACGAATTTTGTTTTGAGGGTCAACCTGCAATGATGATTTGGCGTTGGACGCAAAGGCGCCAAGAACTGCACCCAGTCCTGAAACGCACAGAATGCCGGATGATGCGAACATACCGTCTTTAACAAGGTAATCTGTAACGCCTCGACTTCCCATGGTTAATGAGCCACCCATGTTCGTTCACTTGGCTTGTGGACCCCATCCCATCTGACGGACGGTGCATTAATTTCTAATGTCTGAAAGACTTTTTATTGACCATGCAATCACTACGTGACATTTCCCGTACTTTGGCCTCACTCGCACGGTATCCCAAATCACTTCCTAATAGATTACCCATCCTTTATTATTTCAACTCATGCAAGCACGCTTAAACCTGGAGTTCTAAACAGATGTGTGACGGAAAAGGTAAGTCAGCTTTGATGACATAGGTAGCCAAATCAATCCTCCTAAGCCTTACCATATATCACAACTCGAAATGTTACAGTTCACCTCTTCTCAAAGAACGCAACGTCTTCGTTGCACCTCACGACAAGTCTCAAGACGCCTCTCGGGTCAGAACCGAGATGGCTAACCAGCTCTGAATACCACTTGTAACACCCCGATCGCCCACAGCTGATGTGCCACCCACGCCTGTTCACTCGGCCCGTGGATCCCATCCCATCTGACGGGAAATGCTTTAATTTTCAATGGTCCAAAAGACTTTTTATTGATCCCGAAATCACCACATGATCTTTCCCGGCATTTTGGCCTCACTCGCACGGTATCGCGAATTACTTCCCTAGGTCACACATCCTTATATTACTCCAGCTCAAGCACACTTAACTCAGGAGTTTTAAACGGATGTGTGACAGAAAAAGTAAGTCAACTTTGGTAACATCAAATAGCCAAATCAATCTTCTTAAACATATTACAACTCGGTATGTTACAGTAACACTCACCGTCTAGCCACTGGCATATATGCTCTTTGTTCATGCTTGCACCAACGCTTATCAGCATAGCCGCAACCACAAAATTAACCCTGCAGTTAAAGTAGTATTCATCAAATATATAACTACAAAATGATTTGTTTTTCTTGGTTAATTTGACTTACTAAAGCATTTCTTACCAAGAAAAACATCAGAAGAAATACACAAAATGGCGTTGTTTCATTTCTATTTGTTTTCAAGAAACTTCTACAGATCATTGCATTTTCGATTGTCTGAGCAACCAAAACACAGACAAGAGCCGCGGTTCCAGACCTGAAGGCATGACTTTCGGGTAGATAACATGATTTTCCATCCCAATACATATATTTTCCTTGAAAAATATACCAGATTCTTGTATTATTAGAGCATAAAAACGCAGACTTAAGAAACAAGTAACTGGCGCAAAACTATACACCTTAGAGCATTAACTAACAGGAAGTATCTTCCCAAAAGTTTCTTACTATTTTAATATAAATATTTTTAAAATAAGTCAATTAATAGTTGAATTTTAAATGATAAAATTAATGTCAGCCAATTAAAATACAACATGTGGAAAAAAATGATTTTACTTTTTTTTTTGAGGTTCTAAATGAACAATCGATCGTTTGTTTCTTACTACTTTTTCCCAAAAGAATTTATTTTTGTAATAGTTAGAAACTGTGTCAATACCCCCGTTGAGGTTGTCCTTTAGCCTTTTGAAACTCAGATGCGAAGCAAAGGAAAAACATTGTGATACCAAGTACGAATATGAAAATAAGAGAAAACTCAAGTCGCAGTTTCCCGATATCTTATTCTTGAACCTCCATTGATTTGTTATAAAATCTCCAAAGAGTGAAGAAGAGATTGCTGAGGCTTACTCCACGATGACAGAGAAATATCTTTATTTATATGTTGACAAAAAACGACACGTATTTATATATAATCGCATTTTGTAAAAGTGGATTTGTTCTTTGTTGTGATGGTTGGGTTGTTGGGCTTGGCTTTTGTGTTAATAAAATGTCATGTTGAATCTTGAGATTGTGAATAGAATAAACTCTTGTTGGTCAGGCAGTTTTGGTTTATCTTTGAAAAATTTACATTTAAAGACACATATTGATTTTCTATTTACACATAAAGACACATCTCACTTGTGACATACATTTTCTATGTGATTGGTCCTTTATACCCCAAACTAAACTAAATGCAACTGGTCCCATAACTGGATAACTAAAAGTAAAAAACAGTTTTTCTCCACTCTTCATTCTATCTCCTACTCGAATCTAAACAACTTTCCCAAATACAAGAACCCTAATTTTTTCAATTGGGGATTATCATGATTCTACAAGAACCTAAATTAAAGAGTATCAATTATGACTAGGAACAGTTAACGGAATAGCAGCGGGGACACAAGAAGAGATTGAAGAGGAAGAGGAGAAATGGAGGAGGAGATGGTTGGAAGAGACGGAAAGGAGTGAGAGCTGTAGCTTCGGAGACACAAGGAGATATCAATGAGGAAGAAGAGAGATGAAGGAGTTGATGGTGGGAAGAGGAGGAAATAAGCGAGAGCTGTAGCTTTTGAGATTAGTTTTTTTTTGCTGAGAGAGTAATGGTGATGGAGAAAAAAAAGATGGAGTTTGCTATACCCTTATCTCGATTGAATCACAATCTCCACTGTTTTTAATTCATTTCGACCTTATCTGTGGTATATGTTTCCTGGTCATTGTATCTTAGTCACTGCCTCCACACATCCTTGTTCTCAAGACCATTAGTTGCCGACATGAAAGATAAAGCTCTCAACTTTTTTTGTTAAATCTATAGTTCTTGCCAAAGCTTCGATCTTGAGAGACCTTGTAACTCCATATGAATTGGTACATAACTCCATATCTACATTTCTCTGATCAACAAAACTCATCCACTTTTTATGTATACAATCCACATAATAACTTTTAGCCACACTTCTGCTTTTTCACGTTTCTATTGTCTATAACTTTTATATCTATGTCCACATCTTCTTTTTTGTTGTCCATGTCCACACTTTTTGTATATTTATTAATATATATATATATATATATATATATATAAATGGATGTTAAAAGATAGAAAATTACATATCTAATTTAATGTGACAATTATAATTATTTTATGTTTCTTTATATTTTACATAAAAGTTAAATGAAAAACATAAGGTTAAATAAGAAAGAAAATAATAACAAAATATTTAATAACCAAAAATACTAACTTCTAACTAAATAAATGCTAAGTAATGTTGCTTCTAACTAAATTGAATAAACAAATGTTATCCGTTGTTTTCTTTTGCTGGTGGACAGAGGACATTTTTGTCCAGAACATCTTTTGGATTCTGTGAAAGTATTCCTTCAGCAGATTGTGTCTTATTATGTCAAAAAGATAATAATGTGTCCTAAAGAGTAATCAACTCTTTATCTTTTCCATTTGATTTTTTTTTCTTTATCTTTATTTGGTTATAAATAACTCATTCAGCATCACATCAACTGGGATGAAATAATTTGAATTAGTGATGCTTTAAGAAAATTTTGTAGTATAATAAACTGAGTGAGAACAGAAACAAGGGAAAATTGTTTTTTAGACCCAAAAAACACTAACATTGTCCATTTAGATTAATTTCACTTACTAATTGTCTTATTAAATTAATTATTTTTAAAAAGCCAGTTATACCCTTAAAATTCAATTTAAATTCGAAATTACAATGTATATATTATTTAATTATATAATCTAAGTAATTTAAAAATATTGTTAAAAAATATTAAAATTCAATTATAAAATCAAAATTATAATTAGTAAATAATTATAATATATATATTATTTGATTATATAATCAAAGTAAATTTTTTAAAAATAGAAAATTAAAATTACAATTAGTAAATAATTATAATATATATATTAATTAATTATATAATCTAAGTAATTTAAAAAATAAAAGAAAATTATAAAATCAAAATTTGGAATGAGTAAAAAATTAATATATATATATTATTTAATTATATAATCTAAGTAAGTTTTTTTTTTTAAAAAAGCCCTAAATATTTTTAAAAAGTGAATATATGATTAGAATCAAGAATCTCTAGCAAATGGATAATGTATAGAATATAGATTAACTGAGTATATTAAAGAAAATCGTGGGATTCAGTTCTGAGAAACTCTATAAAAAATTTAATGCCAAAAGATCGAAAACTCTTATTGGTTTACCAAGATGATGATTAGTTTAGGAACAATTTATTCGAAACCACATCATAATTATTATTACTTGAGTCGAAACAGTCCACCATCATGTAGATCAAAATGATGCAAATCAGATTCATCAATGATATTAATTTTTCAGCTAGTTATTAATCATTTTTGGGAATGCAGTTTTTAGCCGTGGTGATCTTGATTGGTTTGCTTTTGAGGACAGGATTTTGCTCGAAAAAGTTGGTCGGTCGGAGTTCAAAGCCACCGGATAAAGTGGGCATCGTCGGAAAATCTTCTTGGCTTGGGACATGGTGGAATCCGATGGTGTACCACATCACTATATCTTTATTCTCTATTTCTCTATTCCTGTCACATTCAATTACACATAACGTTAGTCCCTCAAAATTTTAAAATACGTCCTAATTTCTCTCCTAAATACAAAATAATACGTACCTCAAACTTTACATCAATCAAAAGAAAAACACTAATCCCTAACGTTGTAAATATGAAGTTGAGTTATAATTTCTTTACCAGTTCCTTTTAGATTTGTTATGTGAAGATGATAATACGATTAATTATTCAAATCATGCAAGGTAAAATAATATAACCGAATTGTGAACAGAGAGATGTAAGAAAGTACCTCTGAGACCACACGGCTAATGTATCGTCTCCGTGGCTTCGGTCGGCGTACAAACCTCCTGCCCATACCTCTGACCTATTATACGGCGTGATCCACACGTTATAGTTGGTGAATGCAGCCCGAATCTGTGGATAATCATCCTGGACCAGAAGTGGGCCTGAAGGTGGACTAGAAAGTAAACGATAACCAATTTCATTGCCATGCTTAGTTTTGCGGTTTGGGTTTACTACCACGAGCTCCTCCGCCTTCAACCCTAGTTTCACCCGAGCTTCTGCTTCGGTCTTGGCCGTCTTTGGACTTGTTGTCCAATAGCTCTTTCTCGGGGTGTTAACAGATTTTGCGGTTCTTTTTGTCACGAGTTCGTTACGGACAAAAGAATTAGGTGAACCGTCGATGTCAAGATCAAGACGGAAATTTACGAAATGGTCGTGGTTAACACCGACGGTATTGTCGGCAACAATTGTCCCGTGAATATCATCTTCTTTGATCTCGGATGTGTGGGTATATTCTACCGGTTTAACTTCTAGAACACCAGTTAAGCCAACCTACACCATATTAAAGAGGCAGCAATAAATTTAGGTCTAGCTTAATCTATAGTGAAATAAAATCAGACTACAAACTAAACAAAATCGAAATTCAAACCAAATCTTGTAATCTATATTTACTGACTTGATTGAAATTAACTGAATTGTTTTTTTTGCATTAATTGAGTTTATTTTGTTTAGTTGAAATGTTCATTCTGGCTAACCGATTTGATCTAAACCAAAAACATCCATTATAAACTAAACTCAAAACCAAACTTACCAAACAAACAAAAATTTTGACTCTAAACCATTGAGAATTTTATATCATTTCATGGTATATTGTATATAAAACTAAAATAGCTGAATTCAAACCAATTAATCTAATCTATTAAAACAGAAGTACATTTCGTACTTAGCCCTGGATTTTCCTCAATAATTACAATGACATTCCACTTGAATTTTAAAATAGTGTCGTTTAATACATTTAATAACCGACTATTTCGATGGTCAATACTATTTCGATGGTCAATACCTAAGCTATACAATTTCGTTCGCTAATCTATTTTTGTTATACAGTAAAATTGTGGAGCCCATTTTTGTTTCAAAGCACATAAAGACTCATACGCAGTCCAGTATACTTTGAAAATGGAAAGTGTATCTCTTTATAAATATATTTTTATATATGAAGATGATCATCGGCCAGGCAGGTAGAGACTTGAACAAGTCAAACGTTGTTACATTTAATTTTAGTACAAAATAGAAACTAATAATATATTTTCCTTCCAAAAATAAAGACTATTCAAAAAACCATTCTCACTTTTTTTTTTGATAAAAAAACATCTGTTCTATTGAAATATAAGTACAAATAAAAAATAATTCTAAGATTTATCATTTATTTACAATAGACTGTCATTGAAGTAATTAATAAACTTATATTTTATTATTTTTTGTCTTTTCTTATTTTATTAATATATTTACTGAATTAATTATTAATTATAAAAATCGCCAACAATAATTATATTTGAACTGACTTCCTATTTTAAAGTCAGCAAAATTTACACGTAATATATTATCATCTTTGGGATCTTCAGTGGATTTTAAATATGTTAATTGTAATGTATTATATTTTTAACACATACAACTCATAGTTTAATAAAACACACACAATCTATAAGATAATACTTACTAAATTATTTTAAATGATAAATAAAAATTATTGATTTAATTATAAAAGCATATGATTCATAAAAATAAAAAAACTAATGTGCTTTTGAGTTTTGTTAACATTCTCAAAGCCATGGAAACTCCGGTGTTGATTACTGGTCAAATACTCTTTTCACTCTCATCCAAAAGTATGTGATTATATTCAATTGAAATTAATATTATGTTCAACTATAAGTTTAATCAAATACAAAATTATAGTTTAGTTTTTAGTATATTTTAATAAAATACACACAATCTATAAGATAATACTTACAAAATTATTACAATGATTTTTCAAAGACACAATATTTACTTTGCCAAGTAAAATGAAAAATAGTACAAAAAAACATTTTTATCTTCATAGTTTAAAAATGAACACTAATCAAACTGAACAAAATACATAAAAGTAAAAACTCAATAACCTATGAATAAGTATAATGATCTTACAACTAACAAAATATTTATTTTAAAAATTTAATATACTTTTATTCAAAAAAAAAATAGTATAGTTTAATAAAACATACACAAACTATGTAGAATATTACTCTAATATTTTACACTATAATGTTTATGTTACCAAGTAAAATAAAAAATACTACAAAAAACAGTTTTATCTTCATAGTTTAAAAATTGACGCTAAATAAAGTGAAAAAGATAATGTAAAAACTCAATAACCTATGAATCACTAAAGTGATTTTTACAACTAACAAAAATATATAATTATGTAGAACTATACCGGCGCGGGCGCGCGGGTCAAAATCTAGTTAAATCGTTAAAATGGCCACTATGTATGGGCAAAGTCAATGATCCGGATGCCATGGTTGTGGTTCTAACATGATTTAAATTTTGGGAAAATTGGAAAAGGGATACCTAGAACTTAGGTTTGTCTCAATAGGATTTAGGGAAGATTATTTAGGAAAATAGGATTTTAATTCTTGTAAACACAATAATATCTTTAAAATTAACCAATTAATATGAATTAGAATTATAAATAATATTTTTGTAATTGATTTAATATTAAAAAGGTAAAAAAGGAAAGAAAAAAAGAAACACGGGTAAAACCCGAGAGTTACCCTAATTTCTTTTTATTTTGTATTCTCCGCCGTAGATCGACGCCATCGATGGCGATTTAGGGTTCTTGGCCAATAACCAGTCTAATCTTGTTCTTCATCCGTGTTCTCTCTAATCTCGTTTTTGGATTGTTCTCTCTAATCGTGTTTTCGTCATCCTCCTTTTCGTTCTCACACACGAAAATCTGAAATTGAAGTGTTCTTTGTCTACGAGTTTTGTCGGACGGTTTATTACGAAATCCAAGTGTTCTTCCATCAATTTCATCAAAATCTTAGGTTTCTACACACTAGGTATCCAATTATTTCTATTGATTCTTTTAACCCTAGATTTTTTAAAACCAATTTGTCATATTTCTTCTAAATTAGTTGTATGGGTTGATTAATAATCTTATACACTACGATTAAGTCATGTATGTTACTCTTTTGATTTGTATATTTGAGTATCGATTTAGATTTTTTTGGAAAGGTGGAAATATGGAAGTTTCCATATTTTCTGAATTTGACTATAATATATATCCTACGTAGGGAAGATCACAGTAGGTGGGTGAGAAACCTATTCTTCTATCTGTGTAACATAAGGTAAAAGGCAAAACAAGTTATGATACATAAACTAAAACATGTATATCGTAGAGTTGTGTCTATAAGTTGTAATCAAGCTATAGGTAGACTAACGATATCTAGCTAGAATATAGTCTAACATATTCTAGACAAAATAGAATATACAAGAAATTTTTCTTTGCGTTATATACCCATGATAGATCTACGTATAATATTTATCATCTGATTTCCAGACTAAGTAGATGGTCAGAACGAGTATTATATCCCCAGCTAGAAGATAAAATAAAATATGATTCTACTATTTTATAAAGAAAATTAAACATACAAATAACCATACTTATGTTTTCAATAGTTTTCATATTTTTTCTATTTTTAAGATTTAGTTTACTATTTCTTATAACAAAAGGGTAAAATATGTCCAAAATGATCAAAAATATCAAAAGTTCTAAAGAGACAAACAAAAGTTGAAAGTGTCCATTTTTTCAATTTTACCTTAAATTTTTAGTCATCCTTCATGTTTTTAAATCTAGTTATTTATTTTTTTTCTGTGGACAAAATCTAGTTGTTTGTTTTGTTATCAAAATTAATGATTCATGTCGGTGTTGATATAAAATTTAATATAATAAACAAAAATAAATAGTAGGTTATATAATGGACAAAATATTTAATGTACCAATGGAGTTGTAACCGAGAATGAAAATGACAAACAATGATGTTGTAAATCAATAAATTAATTAGGATCCGAATAACGACATCCCAGACAACTACGGAAAAACTGCGGTGCGGTTCAAATAGTAACAAAAGAAAATAATATATATATTTATATTTATATATATATATATAAAGATTTATGTTGTTATTAACTGTGGTGCGGGTACGGTGCAGGTATAAACATTCAGAACCTTAGTCAAAAAACAATAAATTAAAATGGAAAGTTTTCGAAATATGTTACCCCCACTTGGATGGAACCGCTAGCTTTGAACTCGTAGTCCACTATGTAGTCGTAGTTGCCCACCGTAGTAACCATCCGGACTACAAGACTTACTTCCGGTCTTACCTCTGTGATCTACAACAACATCTTAAGTAGATATAACTACTTCCACATTATAAACCAGTTAAAGATTTGAACAGTTTTACGAAGAAAGATTCCATAACATGATATTATAATTTACTACCTTCAACCCGGGAATCTCAACTTCGGTATGTCGCCACATAATGTTTCCTGCATATTTTTCAAAAATGCACATAACATTGGATACTTTTGTAGGAGTTCCATCTTGGCTTGCAAAAACACCATCCATGAAAGCAGCATTCGCGGGACAATCGGTATAGGGCTCAAGAGACACGGCGGATTGGCCACAACCGAAATCACCACAATCAAGGTAAGTGATTGAGTACCAATCATCACTAAACGGTTCCATGTAGGGTACGAACAACTCTGACAAATGACCTTTATATAGAACTTGCCGATACTTATTCACGTCCATGTCAAAGATGGACGCGAGAGAGATGACGAGACCTGCTCGGACGTCAAATGACATGTGAAACTCCCAATTTGCCCATCTATTCACCACCATATCAGATCATATCAATAATTAAGTATATTTATTTTTGTATTCCAAAATTTGTAGGTATTATTTTGGTACATTCCTTTTAGCAAAATTATATATGTATTTGTAAAACCAATAACTGTTTATATAACATGAATTGTACGAAAAACAAAAATATACCATCGATAGTGACAAATACCATAATGAAAACAAAACAAAATATCCTATATAAACTCATCCCACAATTCATCATATCTTCAAATGGTTTCATACCTTCTCTCGATATTTTTGTAGTGATTAAGGATGTTTAAATTAAAACCAATTCTCACTTGGTTTCATGTAAGGTACAAATATTTCTGACAGATGACCTTTGTATAGGACTTGCCGCTATTTGTTGATGTTCATATCAAAAATGGATGCAAGAGAGAACGAAACCATTGTACACAGTACTGATCCTGACTTGTAAAAGACTATAAACTATTTGGAAAAAGCTGATGTCTATTATTGAAGGCTAGAAGTCTATGATTTTACAGCTTCCTATCAGGATCGGACCTACAAAATAAGGCATTCTTCAAAATATTGGGATCTAAATTTAATTATCATCATGATTTTGATTCTTAGTTTTGGATATCTGAAATTTAAATAACCGTCTAAATATTAAAAATATATAGATATTCAATTTTGTATAAATAACTAATATGTTATATATAAAATATAATAAACTAAAAAAATTGAAAACATAAAATCATAAGAAAAATATATATGTATGGATTTTCATAGCATATCAAAACAATACCACATATCCTCAGGTAGACTAGCTGACAACAAAACTGATGAATTGTATTGATGGTTTTCTATTAAACTATTCCAGAATGCTACTTTATAAATCATAATTAACAGTACAAAAAAAAAATAACAATAAAGAAGGGCATAGTATATATAAGTTACTAGAGTTAGAGCACCTTTAACCTTGCCTCTTAAGAGGTTCTTAAAAGGTATGGGCCCAATAAAAAATAAAAACCACTCCTTATAACTCTTCTGCAAGTGTTCTTAGTTAGGTTTTTAGACTGTTCGTGGACCCCACGATTGACTATTTTTAAAAAAATCTAACAAAAAAAAAAAGAAGTTAAGAACCCATTTGAAGCTCTTAAGGTTAAACATGCTTTTAGTTCTTAAAAATATTTTTAAAAAGAAAAGAAATTCGTTTGACTTCAAATACTAGTTCATAATTGTTTGACCTGACGTTGTGTCCATCGATCTTGAAGCCAGGCCCATCCGGCTGAAAAATGATGGAGTTTTGAAGCGGCGGACCAAACGGCGGTTTTAGCATGGAGATACGAAACTCCGTTCCATTAGCCTTAGGCAAAGGACTCCTGAACCTATCCTTAAACTCCGTTACTTTCATCTTGTCAAGGTTAACTATTATCGTCAGTCCTTCGATAGGTCTAAGATACGTGTTCACCGACCCGTTCAAATAAAACGGTCTCATGCTTATGATCCTCTCCGTCTCCTCCTCACCGAACCACCCCACCGTTGCGGTCGTGACCACAACCTCCGAAACGTTCAAGCCACGTCTCGTGATGGAGCGACGGAACGGGTTAAATTTGAGAACAAGCGTGATAGCTGCCTGCTGCTCGTCTATAGTGAGCATAGGGTAACCATCGCCTACGTGGATTTTGTCGGAAATAATGGCCCCAGAAGAAAAGTCAACTACGATCTCTCGGGTCTTTCCGTTATCTCGGGCCACGACAAACGCCTGACGTGGTGGTGGTTTCACGTTGTGGTCGGGTGATGAATGCCATGATAAGACTAGCGACTTGTCAGGCTCGTTGAGACCCACGTACTGGAAGGTGAACCTATATTCAGGACCAACTTGGTACGTTTTGTTGATGATTTTTCGGACGAGTTTGAGTTCGGTCTCAGTCAGAGAATCAAAGGGGTGAGGCTGCTGGATGAAGCTTGAGGATGAGATGACGAAAATTAAAGCAAATATTAAGATGGTTAAGTGGAATTGAGCCATTGCTTTGTGGTTTGATGGGCTTGGTTTCTATATGCTTTATTATATAGCCGAATATTTTCTTTTCTTTTGCGTATTAAATAGTAAACACATTAATTAGGGTCATTGTATATCTCGCTTACATTTACAATTGAAAGTTGAAACCCACAAGCAACATGATAATTTTTTCTTTCGATTACCTGGACACATTGTTTCATAGAGGATCAAAACTTTATAAGTATATTATAATGTTCAAACAAAACTTTATAGATTTATTAAATTTTCAGAGAGTTTTGTAATTTATTTATACTACTTTTTAGTCTAAAGATGTTAATATATTACCTTGAAACATATTTTCAAAATAATATTTTTATTTGTTTTTTTTTAACAATATGCATCATAGAATTTGTATCTGCATGCGTAGTTTGAGCCGGAGAGAGATCAACCAGTAAATCCAATTTATCAGAGAGAATTGTAATCCCATTTTTCTAAATGTTTTTATAATATAAAAATTACATGCACTATTACTACCAATAAACACAACAAATTTAAACAAGGGACGATGGATTTACATACATTTTTTTTTTTGACTAAATTGATTTACATGCATCTGCCTCTATTCAAGGGACTATCGTCTAATTCAGGTGTTAAAAAGTTTTTAAAAGGAAAAACATTTCCAGTCTTGGAGATCACATTAAGGATGATACATGTGCTGGATTACCTGTTTTTTGTTCGGCCGCTATTACCAATTATGACTATTGTCAACGCAAAAGGCCCCAATATGACTTGTATCAAAACTCGAGATCGGATCATAACCATATTTTATCAAAATTTATGAAAATAAAATAATATTAACAAATAATACAAAATAAAATGTATTTCAAAAGTTCAATTACAAATAAAAACGATGATAATAACTAACAATTTACACAAACAGTAGTTTTTGTACAGTTTAAAATTCCTTAAAAATACCCAGACTAATTTCCATTTGTTAATAAAAAACATGAACTATTTTGGATCCTCGTTTAATACATGAACTAATTTTTGTTGCTATTAAATACACAAACTTTTGAAATTCACAATTTTCACACATCGTTTTAGACGGCGTTTACTATATTTAACAGAAGTGATGACAGCGTTAGTGTTAATTAAACACATGTTTAAATTATGAAATCAAAATTCTTTGAAAATATATGAACTACTTTCATTTGCTAATAAAATACACAAACTATTTTGGATTCCCGTTTTAATACACGGACTACTTTTTGTTTTCCATTAAATACACAAACTTTTGAAATTTTCAGATTTTACTCATTGATTTAGACGACGTCAACTATGTTTAACAAAAGATGAAAATCCTCTTGATAGATTATATTGTTAGTTTTCTTCTCCATTACGCTTACAAGGTGCAGCTCAATTGGTGACAAGTTGTCATGTGGGAGTGTTCTTAAAGAGTGAGGTCTTGGGTTCGAGGGGCGCCAAACGCATCAATAACCTACCGGTGGATGTGGAGACAGTTCCTCCCACGGTGAGGGGTTAGGGTCGGTGCACTGAAGCACTGTGAGCCGGGGTCCACGGGACAGGTTGTCACATATTCAATCAAGGTTAATTTACACTATGATCAATATGTTTAGTGTTATGAATTAGGCTATACATATATTCCTTCTTTTCTACTATGATCAATAAATTTGAAATTTCTTCCAATAAATACACTATGTAAGCGTAATGGAGAAGAAAACTAACAATATAATCTATCAGGAGGATTTTCATCTTTTGTTAAACATAGTTGACATCGTCTAAATCAATGTGTAAAATCTGAAAATTTCAAAAGTTTGTGTATTTAATGGAAAACAAAAAGTAGTTCGTGGATTAAAACGGCAATCCAGAATAATTTGTGTATTTTATTAGCAAATGAAATTAGTTCATCTATTTTCAAAGAATTTTGATTTCATAATTTAAACATGTGTTTAATTAACACTAACGCTGTCGTCACTTATGTTAAATATAGTTAACGATGTCTAAAACGAAGTGTAAAAACTGCGAATTTCAAAAATTTGTGTATTTAATAGGCAACGAAAATTAGTTTATGCATTAAACGAAAATCCAAAATAATTCATGTATTTTATTAGCAAATGAAAATTAGTTCAGGTATTTTTAAAGAATTTTCCCTTTTTTTTTTGGAAAACTCAACAATAATTTAACCATTAACCATTTTAGATCACGGTCCAACTTACTCTTACATCATATTTCTTGGACGTCTCATTTCTTTATGTTTTTGGTTAAAGCCACGAACTTCTATGCCACCATTGCTCTTGAAGGAAAACTGTTATTTTGGTAACGTCGTACCAAAAAATTATTCAACCATTTTTTACAAAAAATTCTTTTATTCAACCATTAAAAATAACCCCAAAAATATTCAACCCTTTAAAGATCGTTTGTTTATACGTTAACGCAACATTGATGTTTATGTTGCATAGTATAAAAACACATTAATTGCCTGTTGTAAATTAAATAAACGTGAAAATCACAAACATAATAAATGGTCTAAATTGCATTATCCTCTTGATAGATTATATTGTTAGCTTTCTTCTTCGTTACCTTTTCATAGTATATTTTTTGGATGAAATTTTAAATTTATTGATCATAGTAGAAAATAAAGAATATATGTACAACCTAATTCATAACATTAAACTTATTGATCATAGTGTAAATTAACCTTGATTGAATCATTATCACTACAACCAAATAAAAAAAATAAGAAACAGAAATACATAACATTAAACTAATTCCAAAATCAGAAGTTCATTTAAAATTATCTAGTTTTCTTCATTCTTTTTCACGACATAAAAATGGACTCCATTCTGAAACGATATAAAGAGAAATCAAAGCGAAGAAGAAGAAAATAACCAAAGTTTGGAGAATAAAAAAGGTTGAAGCTGACTTGAATTGAAACTAACTTGGCTCAATCGATTTGAGAGGTTTTGGCTGAGGATGAGTGTGCTTTCACAGTTTAACCACATGTTTAGTTAAAACTAACGTCATCTTCCGTTAAATATAGTTGACGTCGTCTAATCGATATGTAAAATCTGAAAATTTCAAAAGTTTGTGTATTTACTAGAAAATAAAAAGTAGTTTGTGTATTAAACGGGGATCCAAAATAGTTCGTGTATTTTATTAACAAATGAAATTAGTTTATGTATTTTTAAAAAAATTTGATTTCATAATTTAAACATATGTTTAATTAACACTAACACCGTCGTCACTTCTGTTAAATATAGTTAACACCGTTTAAAAAAATGTGTAAAATCTGTGAATTTCAAAAGTTTGTGTATTTAATAGGCAACATAAATTAGTTTGTGTATTAAACGGGAATCCAAAATAGTTCATGTATTTTATTAGCAAATGGAAATTAATCCGGGTATTTTAAAGGAATTTTCCCTTTTGGTTAAAGCCACGAACTTCTATGCCACCATTGCTCTTGAAGGAAAACTGTTATTTTGGTAACGTCGTACCAAAAAATTATTCAACCATTTTTTACAAAAAATTCTTTTATTCAACCACTAAAAATAACCCAAAAAAATATTCAACCCTTTAAGATCGTTTGTTTATACGTTAACGCAACATTGATGTTTATGTTGCATAGTATAAAAACACATTAATTGCCTATTGTAAATTAAATAAACGTGAAAATCACAAACATAATGAATGGTCTAAATTGCATTATCCACATATATATATTATTTAAGGAACATTGAAAAAATTATAACCTTAAGTTTGTAATAATTTAAATAAAGTTCATCTGATGTGGCAGTTGTAAAAGACTTTTAAAAGCTGATGTGTCAAACTAAGAGGTCATTTAGAACGAGCATAGTCTAAATATATATATTTCCTAGAAAAATGTTATATTATATAGTATGTCCATTATGAACCATTCATTAATCAAATTGAAATTTATTATATATTCTTTCCTAAAATAAATTTTACGGAATTACCTAATGTGATTAAGATATATATGGTAATTAATGATATTTAATAATAAAGATTTGCTAACAATATGTATACTTTCTATCATTTTGTTTAATTCTGTTATTATTAAAATAAATTACACAATTCTCATATGTTCAATTCATACTCAGTTTATAAGAAGGTGCCAAAACATGCCTAGACTTTTGTATATTTCCAATTTCGTACCCAAGATTTTATTTTTGTGCGAAAACCTTCACCTATGCCACCTGGTTGACGGACACTTAACGGATGATTACGTAGATGCCACGTATGATACGACATCGTTTTGTAAAAAAAAAAAAGAACCCTAAAGTTCAGAAAACGACCACGTTTTAGACCCTTTTAATAAAACGACGTCGCTGTGAAGCTTCTTCAACCTCTTTACTTTGTGCAAGCCATCGACGTTGCAATCTCAGAAACAAAAAAAAATTAGGGATTCTGAGATTTGAGAGAGTACAAATGTCGTCATCAGCTACTTCTGGTTAGTAATCAATCAAAATTATTTACTTTTAAATGTGCTTAATTCCCAGCGCCACTGATACTGTGTTACGGTGAAGGAGGCGAAGGAATTCCGAGAAACTGTCGATGTGGAGCAAAATCAATGATTCAGACTTCTGAAACTGTAAAAAACTCAGACAGGTTGTTCTATTGTTGCCCTTATGGATCGAAAGAGGTAAGTTCTTTGAGAATTTTGTAAAGTGAAAAAAAAACATTTGAGAACTTTGTACTAATTTTATAATGGAATTGTGGATTGTAGAGCAAGAATCATTTGTTCAAATGGACTGATGTTGATATGGTAGAAGAGATGGCAGAGGTTGAAAGTGCTATTGAGAAGGTTCAATTGGATGTATGAGAGATGAAAACAATAGTTGTAGGAAGCGAGAAAGAGATCAATGAACTCAGAGAGGTGGTCTATTATTGCGAGAATGAGATAAAAGAGCTCAAAGCTATGGTCAAGTGGTGCAAGTATATCAATGTCGGTTGTGTTGTANTCAAAGCTATGGTCAAGTGGTGCAAGTATATCAATGTCGGTTGTGTTGTACTTGGGTTGGTCTTGTATTTCATTTTAGTTTGAGAGTTTGTGTAGTTGTAAAACTTGTGTTTGTTGTTGTCTACTTGAGATCGTTATGTTATGTTTGTGTACTTGCAAAACTTATGTTTGGTGTGTACTTGTAAGACTTTTGATGAGAATTTGGCAAGATTAGTAAAAAATATTTGCGAGTTTACATGAGTGATTCTAACCACACAAGTCATTAAAGACATATAAATCATAAATAAAAGTCGTTAAGTCATACAAAGTTGGTCTAATATAGCATAAAATTCATACACAAGTCATACAAATCATAAATAAAAGACCCATGGTCCATCCTTCGATCACCAACTTCCATTCCTTCAAAAGAATACCAAAAAAAAAAACAGCAAATAAGAAACAAGAATAATCACAAGAAACATCACAAATAAGAAAGTAAAAGCTATTTACCTTCAACACAGATTTGAATTTTGTGATGCTTGTCTTGGTCCTTCACCTTAACTAAGCCCAGAAGGTTGTTTCCTTGGTCTATAAACTGGGCACCCATGATTAGGACATTTCCTACTGTTATGTCCGCCAACTCCACATCTTCCACAATGCATACTCTTGCCTTCAATAGTCAGTTTAAGCTTCTTTTTCTTCGGTTCTTCTACTTCCTTTCCTTTCTTTTTCTTTTTAGGAGACTCATTCTTCCCTTTAATTCTCTTCTTTTGCTTTTTTGTTGGCTGTGAAACATCTCTTGGTGGTGGTTGAATAGTAGCTTCATCTGATGATCTCCAGAAGTTGATTCCATTAACATGACGTATTGGATCACTGTATTGCTGTCTCCATGTTGATGTCCAGTACCAGTGAGAGACATAATCCAAAGGATCAAGCTTCTTCTGTAATATGACCCTTAAAGCATGTCGCCAAGGAATACCAGTCATGCTCCATCTCCTACAAACGCAAGTCTTTGCAGCCATATCAACTGTATGAGGATGATTATTCTCTCCAACTTCAAAAATACCATTACCACTAGGTACCACTCGACAGTCAAACAAATGCTTCTTCTCCGCCTTGATGGTATTAACTACTTTTCACTGTATTTTCCTTGCCACCTTAAAGCCTTTGTCTTCCTCATATCCATACGGACCATGGCTTGTTTTTTAACAGTTTCCAGCATCTCAACCAATGGCATCTCTCGGGCAGTGTTGAGTGTATTGTTGTACGACTCAGAGAAGTTGTTGGAGACATCTTCACACACAGGAGTAGAGATGGAAAAAACACGGCTAAAGTTCTGAGGATTCTTAAGAAGCACTGCTTCATACACACGAACATCGAAATTCTTCAATTGTTTCATAGCTACTTCATATTCACCAATATTGAAACTCTTTGCTACTGCCCAGAACAAGTCTTTAGGCAGTTCTTTTCCTGGATAAACCTTTCTTAAGTTGCCATAAATATGCCGTGCACACATCCTGTGTTCCACTTTAGGCAACTCATGCTCCACAGCAATGATCAAACCCTGCCATTAAAATAAAAGAAATGTTTAATAGTTAAGCAGTGTTCTTATTAGAGTGACCGAGATTATTAAAAAAATGTTTGAGAGTTTTTAGAGGTTTTAGTTTGAGAGTACAAGAGTTCTTTTGTTCTGTTTTTGTCGGGAAGTCTTTAGAGTTTAGTAAAAAAAATTCTTTTAGGTTTTAATACAAGAAATAATACACGTCATTACACACTTGTCACGAAATATAATTAGGATTAGATGGTACACTAATGACAATTTAACAACTAACGGCAGTTTAAGGTTTTCGCACAAAAATAAAACTTTTGGGTATGAAATTTGAAATATACAAAAGTCTAGATATGTTTTGGCACCGTAGTATAAACTGGGTATGAATTGAACATATGATAAAATATTGGGTAGGAAATGGCCGTTTTCCCAGAGATCAACCAGTAAATCCAATTTATCAGAGAGAATTGTAATCTCATTTTTCTAAATGTTTTTATAATATAAAAATTACATGCATTATTACTACCAATAAACACAACAAATTTAAACAAGGGACGATGGATTTACATACATTTTTTTTTTTTGACTAAATTGATTTACATGCATCTGCCTCTATTCAAGGGACTATCGTCTAATTCAGGTGTTAAAAAGTTTTTAAAAGGAAAAACATTTCCAGTCTTGGAGATCACATTAAGGATGATACATGTGCTGGATTACCTGTTTTTTGTTCGGCCGCTATTACCAATTATGACTATTGTCAACGCAAAAGGCCCCAATATGACTTGTATCAAAACTCGAGATCGGATCATAACCATATTTTATCAAAATTTATGAAAATAAAATAATATTAACAAATAATACAAAATAAAATGTATTTCAAAAGTTCAATTACAAATAAAAACGATGATAATAACTAACAATTTACACAAACAGTAGTTTTTGTACAGTTTTTTTTTTTTTTTTGGAAAACTCAACAATAATTTAACCATAAACCATTTTAGATCACGGTCCAACTTACTCACATCATATTTCTTGGACGTCTCATTTCTTTATGTTTTTGGTTAAAGCCACGAACTTCTATGCCACCATTGCTCTTGAAGGAAAACTGTTATTTTGGTAACGTTGTACCAAAAAATTATTCAACCATTTTTTACAAAAAATTCTTTTATTCAACCATTAAAAATTAACCCAAAAAAATATTCAACCCTTTAAAGATCGTTTGTTTATACGTTAACGCAACATTGATGTTTATGTTGCATAGTATAAAAACACATTAATTGCTTGTTGTAAATTAAATAAACGTGAAAATCACAAACATAATAAATGGTCTAAATTGCATTATCCATATTATTTGAGGAATATCGAAAAAGTTATAACCTTAAGTTTATAATAATTAAAAAAAAAGGTTCATTTGATGTGGCAGTTTTAAAAGGTTTCTAAAAGTTGATATGTCAAACTAAGAGATCATTTAGAAGGAACATAGTCTAAATATATATTCCCTAAAAAAATGTTATATTATATAGTACGTCCATTATGAACCATTCATTAATCAAATTGGAATTTATTATATATTTTTCCTAAAATAAAACATATGGAATTACCTAATGTGATTAAGATATATATGGTAATTAATGATTTTTAATAATAATAATTTGCTAACAATATGTATACTTTCTATCATTTTGTTTAATTTTGTTATTATTAAAATAAATTACACAATTACATTAATCATATAATAAAAATTTAGATTTTTTTGTATATTTTGTATTTCGAATTTTTTAAAACGAGTATAAATTACTAAAACTGTTAAAAGTCTCACATAAACTTTTTTGATCAAGGTTTAAATTTTTTCCTATAATAAGATACAATGATTATAAAATTATATAAAAAATAATTTTATTTTAATAGGTGTTTATTTTAATATATATATATATATATATATATATATTTCATATCTTTTAAATCAAATTATATATCATATGAAAATATACACTTATATTTTGATATTTGTTTATATTAAAAAAAAATATTTTAATTTTGAAATCTTCATTGTTCTTTTTTAAATGATTATAAATTATTGAAACCACTAAAGATTCCACATAAAAACAAATTTGGTGTAACATTTTGTTACACAAATGTGCAAATAATCATAAAATCATATGAGTGGAAACCTCTTTTAATAAATATTCATAGTAAAAGTATACTATTTATATGTGTTAATATTATTTAAATTTAATTATATATCATATACGATATATAAGATTGATTGTTTTGATTTATTTACCCTAAAATGATTACGAATAAACAAGAGGGGTCATTTAATTTATATGCACACACCAATTTATTACATAACAGTAACTAATTTTTAGTTATTTAATATATATTTATTATTTTATTATTTCATAATCTGTAGAAAATATAAAATAAGTAATAAATATAAAATATTTATTCTGCATAAGGCGCAAATCTTAACATAAGTATGCATCTTTTTAATAATTTTAAATCTTATAGATTTTTTAAATCTCAGGCCAAAAGAAAGAAATGAAATGAGAATAAAATCAAAAATCAATATTTATATCGAGCAATAACCAAAATAGAAAAGCAGAATAAAAAAGAGAAAAATATTGAAGATATATAGGATTGGCACGTGAACGTAAACTTCTCATAACCATAATTAAATTTTAAATTTTGGTCAATTGCAAAACTAAACTAAAATAAAATAAAATTTTATTTGTATTACTTTAATATATCCAACAAAATCAGCCAATGAAAAAAATATAAAAAAAAAATCCATGATCCTGATCGTAATTTATTTCCCAATAATTTATAAATGATTATGTAAACACTATAAATTTATATTTTTATATACTAATATATAACAAACCGACTAATATATCATTTCTATATATCTCAAAATTATATACATATATATATATATATTTTAAATAAACCTTATTTTGCGGATCTTATCCTAGTTATTTGTTACAACACGTGCAAGACGTATATTTGAAAACATACCTTTGATTTGGCAAATTTACAACCAAAAATCGTTATTTTATTTCTATTAGAATATTACACATGAACGCTGTTTGAAATTAAACTTCTGCTTTTTAATTCATGTGAACTATGAGTTTTCTTTTGAAAAGCACATAAATAATTTTTACAAATAATATTTTTATTTTCTTAAAAATTAGTTTACGTTGAAATATTATTATATTTTTATTTTTATTTTATTGGTTTGGGAAAAAGTAAATCCATAAATATACCCTTTGTAAATTAAATTCTTTTGATTTGATTTAACAGTTTCATTTTTATTTTGTTTAAAAAATTTTAGAGTTAAAATTACATCTTTAAAAAATAAAGTAAAAATAACTTATATAATATTATATTTAATATTTTTTATTTAAAATATATTTCTTAGCATCTCGTTTTAAATATGTCTAAATATATACATATTCTAATAGTGTAATATTCATATAATTTGCACATAAATAATAATTTTAAATACATCTTTTATTTTTCAAAATTTGTTTCTTTAAAAATAGTTTATATTTGGCGTTATAATTTTAATATTTTAACTTCATCGGTTTGGAAAATTAAAACCATAAATGTATTATTCTATAGTATTATTTATTTTAATTTGGTTTAACTATTTCACTTTTATTTTATTTAAATTTCAATAGATTTAAGACTACATTTTATAAAAGTAATTTATATGAATTAATGGTTATTATCATATTAAAAAAAATCTTGTCAAAAAATCTAAATCTTTATATGAATATTTGTATATGTCATAAATGTCATGTCATCAGTTTTTGTTATAATTGAATGCGTTGATGACACATATACAAATTACTTCACAAATAATGTTTAGGAAATCTCATTTAGTTATGAACTAGGTGTTTTTATGCGTCTTGCGCATAGATAAAATTTAAAATTAAACTATGGATACGTACATATTTAAAATTATAACTTTGGATAATGTTTTTATCTATTTTGGCTAAACTATATTAAATCAAATTTTACAAAATTAAAAAGAAATTTTGTTAGAAATATTTTTTAGTTATCATACAGTAAAGGTAAATAGTATTTCAAAAACTTTTAAATATAAAAGAAACTGATGGTATTAAGATTAAAATTCATAAAGAAACAATTACATATAATTTTGTGATAAGAAATCGTATAATTATCAAAATAAAATTAAGACATTTTAAATTTAAAAAAAAAATATAAATCAACCTTAAATGTGTAGTCACAATTAGCTTAAATCTTAGGGGGGCTTATTGGACTGGTGATTTGAGAAAATTTCATTATATACAAAATCAAAGGAATTTTTTAAAAACTTGGGACTTGAGCGAGGTGATTAGAAATGATTTTAAGAGTTTTGAGAAATAAAATCAATAACTTTCTTTCTTTTTACAAATTAATACAGAGATTTGGTGTGGTCGTGTTCCAGCAAATACAAAGACATTAAAAAAAAACAATAGACCAAAACATTTAAGCTCAACCCAGAAACTTTAACAAGCATCAAATTGGCTGGCGTTTGAATAAAGAATATGCCGTTCTTCTCTGCAAGCTCCATACCAATATACCATCCTGTTAAAGAATTGGGAATGTAATAAGCCTGCAAGTCTATTTTGGCTTTAGTTCAGAAGCTATTGCATGAATCCCCAAAACATTTAGGAAAAGGAGCCACGTGAAAAAATACCTCAACCCGATACGGAGTTTTCTTACCACCCATCACGAACAATCATGTATAACAGTAAAACCTAGCTCATTAGAAACATGAACTTCCTTAGCTATTAAAAGAAAGAATCATTTAAGCAACAAATAAGTCTCAACATTCTTAAACAAGAGCTTAAACTAAACACAAAGTTCGCACCTTTACGCGCAAATTCTTAGTTCGTTTAACGCTCCAGAGTTCCTAACTGAAATACACAAAACATACATCATCTTCATGAATCAGCAAAACCCATTTGGTTTCGCCCATTCTTCACACGGAAACCTTAAATTAACGCAAATGAACATCATCATAATCCCTAACTTTTGTGAAGATTCTAATTCAACTCAAGGTTTTGCCTTTTCTGAAATTGGCCTCGAGGGTATTGCGAATAAGTTCTTCCCGTTTATAATCAAACACTAATGATCAGTTCAACAAAACAGAGAAGTAGGAAAGAAGAAGAAAAGGAAAAAACTTGTCTGGAAGAGAACCAGCAAATCCCATAGCGTGTAGAGCTGAGAGATCGTATCCAAGTTCTTGACTTTGATGGCACCGAATATACATAAACCGGATCCATGAAAAGCAAGTAATCCATTTAGCAAAACTCTGTCATAACAGATAGGAGTCATAGGACGAATCCATTTCTCATATTTTCAACTGGTTTGATCATTTTTTTTTGTTTTAAACAAAGACGATGAAATCCTCATTTTTATTTTGAAATACCATCACATTAGATGGTATTTTTCTTTCACTAAATTTTAACTAGAAATCATTTTTAGATAATCTAAAATAACTTTTTATAAATACTAGCGATGAAATTCTAATTATTCAATAAGGGGAGATTTTGTGGGATTTATACAAATGATAAGTCCAATAACCTTGGATTTATAAAAAGTTTTATAAATACCAAATGCAATAAGGAGAGATTTGGTAAAAAAACTGAAATTTTCTCAAATCACATATACATATTCAATAAGCCCCACTTAGTAATATTTTAATAAATAGCTAATTTTAAATTTTAGATTTATATTAAAAAACATAAATTTGAATAAATTTTTAATCTACTTTTGTTACAATATTTTAATCAAATTGTATAAAGTTAAGAAGATTTTTTTATAAATATTTTTAATTATCAAAAATTTAAACTAATTTTTTTTTGAAAACTTGTAAATTTAAAGGAAACTAATGTTATTAGGATTGAAATTTTATAACTGATAAAACTGTACAAAAATTTGAAGAAATTTTTAGTGATGCAAAATTGTATATTTGTTAAAATATAATTAAGTAATATTTTATATTTTTATATTTCTGTTTTTATTGTTTAATTTTATATTTTATTAGATTTAAATTACTGATGATGTATAAATTATTACCATATATTAAAAAGTTTATCAAAAAATATAAATCAGCCATAAATACAAATGTCTAATCATAATTAGTTTCATGTCATATCATCATTTTTACTAAGACATGTTATCTTTTTATAATGAAAATGAATGTCGTCATGACAAATAAACAAATTTATAAATCACTTTTCAAATGATGTCTAAGGGATTCAGGTGTATCCTTCAAAACTTGATGACATATACTTTCTTCATGCTGAACCCAACCAAACAAAAGATTGCAACATATACCTCTGTTATATAAAAGCCTCCACAAAGTGTGTCATTGTGGTGGCTATGCTATCCGTCCATACATTGTAGTAGTGTTTTATTTTTTTGGAAAATATAATGGAGTTTTATTGTTAGTATCTTTTAG